>BCLX01000002.1:1674858-1794210 GCA_001602355.1 Yarrowia sp. JCM 30695
TAATCTATGCCATAAAGTACCCGGTAATCTATGCCATAAAGTACCCGGTAATCTATGCCATAAAGTACCCGGTAATCTATGCCATAAAGTACCCGTCAAAACTGAGGGAACACATACAGAAAAAGATGTGAATTTGGGGGCTAGTAGCTTAAAGGTCTGATCTAAACAATCACTGTTCTTAGTAGACCAAGACCTATTTATCACTGAGCTTGTTGAACTTATGGAGGGCGTATTTAATCAATGATACATGAGTATATAGAATGCCCTATTAAATAGATTATAAGCATAGGAGTTGTTCCAGTTCAAAAGACTAATAAGTGCTATTTAGAGATGATAGCTTCCTTACGAAATATGGTATATTGTCTAGCTAATACTTCAAGCTCTTGTTGCTATTAGCTATATTGGGCTACTATCACCTCCAAACGGTGAAATAAATAAGACGAAAGCGAAATGACTTGAAAAACCTCAAAATGAGCGCTTCTAAAAGACATCCAAGATTTTAAAAATAATAATACACCCTCCTTAAGACCCAGATCACTCATCCATCTTCACCCCGGATAAGCTTTTAGCGAGACAAAAGTCCGATCTTGCACCTACAACTCCGATGTGAATTCAACACAAGAGTGTCTGTTTAAAAGATAAAAGAAAGAGACCATCACTAAAACGAGGCTCAACTAGGCTATTCCCGCTGTTAGTTCTCTCATATCTTTCACCTGGATACTCTCAACTCCACATCTCTCTCTCCTCCTAATAAACTCTAGGGTGCATGTGGGAGGCATGAAAAATATATTCTCGATATTTCACATTTTTCATCACCATGGCTGACGTGACCGAGCCCGTTGAAGCCGTGGAAGCTGCGCAGACCGCTTCTGCGGCGTCCACCGCGACCCCCGAGGTCGATTCCACGTCTGAATCGCATCCCAAGAACCCCAAAAACGTGCCTGCTCCGTACAACACGAAAACGGCGGTGATTCCCGAGGGTATGTCGAAAAACGAGTGGAAAAAGGCGCAAAAGAAGGCGATCTGGGAAAGCAAAAAGGACGAGATTGCAGCCGTCAAGAAGGAGAAGAAGAAGGCTGCTCGTAAGCGAAAACAGCTGGCTATCAGCCGAGGAGAAATCCCTGCTCCTATCCCCCAGGATGAACGTCCTCCTCAGACCCAGCTCCCCATTAGCATTGTTCTGGACTGTGGATTTGACGAGATGATGACACAGAAGGAAAAAGTGTCGCTGAGCGCCCAGGTTGGCCGGTGTTACAGTGCTAACCGTAAGGCCGATGCTCGGTTTGATCTCACCATCAACTCGTTCAACAAGGGACTCAAGGACCGGTTCAACAACGAAATGAACAAGGTCCATGAACTGTGGACTAACATCAAGTTTGTCGAGGACGACTATACTGTCCCCGAGGACGAGGCTGAGCGGTCGAAACTCGTCTACCTGTCTTCGGACTCCGATAACGTCATCAACGAGCTCGAAGACGGAAAAACTTATATCATTGGCGGTATTGTCGACAAGGGACGATACAAGAACCTGTGTCAGGACAAGGCTGCCAAGCAGGGTCTGCAGACCGGCCGACTGCCCATTGCAGACTACATCAAGCTCTCAGGACGAAAAGTGCTGACCACTAACCACGTGTTTGAGATTCTGCTGAAATGGACCGAACTGAAGGACTGGAAGGCTGCTTTTGAGGCCGTGCTGCCTATGCGAAAGCTGGATCCTGCCAACTACGGACGAGCCCTCCGACGAGCTCGAAAGAGAGCCCGTTTGGCCGAAGGAGCAGATACCGGTTCTGCCAACGGAGACGAGGATGAGGATGAGGATGATGAGGAGGAAGATGAGGAGTCTGTTGAGCCGGAGGAGAAGGAGGATAAGGAGGAGGAGAAGGTGACTGAGGAGAAGGTGACTGAGGAGAAGGAGTAGGCATGTATTAATACTTTTTATTGGATGTGAAGACGTAGGTAGGTTGGGGTGTAGTTGGATGGAGAGAGGGGGTGGAGAAGTGGGGAGTTGAGAGTTGTGATCTCCAGGGCGAGGCGAGTATTGCTGTGCTTTTGATTATCTTTTTAGCTGAGTTGAACAGGTTTTGTCGCCCTTTATTGGATCTTGGAGATGCAGACGAAGAAGGGCTATAGTTAACGATAGGATTGAGAGGAGGACATGGAATTAAGACAGCTACGATATTCAAGACTAGACAAGTTCTAATTCATTCTCGAATATCTTATATCTCAACCCATAGATGTACAAATACTCTTAACATCATCAGTGAGTGTCTAGATGACTATCCTCAAGGGACACTGACACAGAGTCACGTCTCCTCAGAAAACAGGCAAACACTTCCAGGAACTTGATATTCATATACCAACAACTAGTTCACGAATTTTGGTTACCTTGAAGTTAGTTGAAATCTCATATTTATCTCGTTGTTCATCTTCTCATCTTCACTTCACTTTGAGAAGCCATTTAGTTGAAGCTTAGTTAAAGAGAAAAGTCAGCTAGGGGTTCGAAAATGGGGTTACCGAGCAGACAAATTAACGTGAAATACATGAGTTTGTAGAGAAAAGAACGGCGATTGCAATGGCGCTGCACTTATCTCGATACCTTGTTTTCCCGGCGGACTAAACACTTTTTGCCCCCACACCCTTTCCATTTACTTAGCGTTCCTTAACAAAACACAATCTCACCCAACCCCAACCAATCACGTGAAACAACTAAACAACCACTCACTATACCTACCATAGTCACGTGACCACCCACTCCTTTCCCCTCCACCTTCCTCTTCGGTCTCATATCCCGACTGACTAATCTTCATATGCAAGTCTGAAACACCGAGGAGGTTACAAGTTTGCGATTAATAAGCAGCCAGTTAGAGTGGCCCGAAATAAGCCGTATAGGCCAAACTTCGGCGTCCGCTTTCGAATTTCTTTGTCCTCGGTTTTTTCACGCCCTAGCCCTCTCACAATGGTGTGCTTTTTCCCTGCCACTGCCAAGCGGCTATCTCACGTGTAAGGGGCCGAACAACGTTATTCAGGGGAAAAGAAAAGAAGGAAAAGTGAAAGGGAAAAAAAGAGGAGAATTAGCAGGGGGGTTATTGTGGGCCTTGGGGAGTTTATATAGATGGGGGAAGAGGGGTGGGTTAGTCAGGTGGGCTCAAAGATGAACACAAAGCTTCAACGGATTGATTACAATTCTTCTTGACCTACTTCTTCAGACCTCACTCACTGATACACCCTGACATGTAGCTTGATTTAAGCTGTCACATTGATACAAGGAGTGTTGATGTGACACTGTAAGCCCTTTGACAGTCAATCATCGCTGACAGTCAATGGTCTCATACGTCTTCTTGATCACATGACCGGTTTTACCCGCTTTACCCGCTTACATAAGCACAATGACGGCTAGGGTGTCGATCTCTGCTCGCGTGTCGCATTCTAAGCGCGCGTCTTGAAAACTGGGTTGAGAAAAAAAAGATAAAACGCTGAGTGACACGTAGCTGGGAGGGGTGGTAAATGAAGAGCAGGAGATTGTAGCCAGTGGAGTAAAGAATGAGGGTATCCACTTTGCACGTCTTTAATCACGTGATTATGTGCTTTTCCAGGACCCTGATGACTTTGACTTGTGTCTTTTGAAAGAGTTTTAAAGTGGAAATAGTGCCTTGGTATTATTTCGACGGAACGTTATCCGCGACTGAGTAGAACAGCGATGGTAACACTGTCGCATCCGTACAACTAAGGTATCACTCCCTCCTCCCCGCTTACTAATCAGTCTCGTGCTCATTACGTCGTGTCACTCATGTATGTAAAAGTACCTTACCCCTTGGAAGTTAGGTTAGCGAGTGGGACTTGGTAGTAGGGGAGATGGTAGGTGTGACGGTAGGTGTGAAAGCAGAGAAAAGTGATTACGAATAAAGCACTTCTCGTAGCAAGTACTTGTAGACACCACCTACACACCGACACTTTCACCCAACACTCATACTCTTGTCGTTCTCAACGCCAAAGTTAGACCTTATTCTAAGCTTACCGGTCTGCACAGTTAGACACAGCAGAGCTAACTAAGTGGCTTTACTTCTCTTCTCCCCTACACCCCCCCACGACTCCCGATGGAACGACTCAGCCATGGAGGCGGCGGCTCGCTCGCCGTGGTGACCCAGTCTCCGCCCCTCAACCGCCGCCTGTCTGCCGAGCCTCCCTCTTCGCCCAATCCAGGCTCACCTAACCGCATCCAACCGCAATCTCGAGCCGTGGCCCAGGAGATCAACGCCATCCAGACGCTCAAGCGGCTGTCGATAGGCGCCGCGCTGACGACGGACCCGGACCTGCCGGACGCCTACCACTCGTACCACGTGGCGCAGGCGCTGGGCATCGACATGGACTCGGACGAGTTCCACGACGCCCATGACATGGCCGAGGTGGCCGTGGGCAGATCCCGCTCTGCAGGAGCAGTCAACACCACAGGCCAAGGGTCGCCCCCACCGCCGCTGGCCCGCCACACGTCGCTCGACACGCCGACCACGCCCACCCGCCGGCGTTCGTCGCGCAACAAGTCCAACACCTCGTCCCCAGACCGCAACTCGCTGCTGTGGGTCCCGGCGTCTATCCATCCGGAGCTGGCTCCGCAGGAGTGGAAGACGTTTGTGGAAAACAAGGTGGCCGGCATGGACGAGGAGACGGACTCGCGCCGGCTGTCGGCGTCGTCGCTGTCGTCCTTGTCGAGAGGATCGTCGCTGTCGCGGTCCCCATCAGCCACCTACACCACGACAGACGTGGGCGAGGCCAACGTCGAACACAAACGCAAGTCGGGCCTGCAACGGTCCAACTCAAGGCTGTCCAAGCAGATCCGCGACCAGGAGGATTACACGGACGGATCTGAGATTCTGGAGAACCGTCGTAGATCGTCTCTGTTGTCCACCTCGACCCTGGGCTCGGTCACAATCGAAGAGCTCTCCACACAGCTGTCGCAGCTGACGACGCAGCAGACAAACGCAGACCCGTTCACGTTGGCGCGCTCGCTGTCGGTGTCCAGAGACGGACAGACGTCGCCACAGAAACAGCTGCAGCGCAAAAAGACCCTGGACTCGTCGCCAGGCGTAGACTCGATCCAGGAGGAGGAGGAATCCAACACGCCGCTGATGGGGCTGAGGAGGGCCAAGAGGACAAACTATTCAAAGCCCAGCAGCATCAGACGAGCACGAGCAGAGTCTGCTGCGAGAGACCGTAATCCGTTTGAAGACAAGGAGTCTTCCTCTGTAGTGGACCCCGCGTCAATCGATCCCATGGACACTTCTGCATTGGTGGACTCGTCTCTGCCTCCCACTCCTCCCCCGAAGGAGGACAAGTATCTGCAGGAAAAGCAGTTGCAGGTTGACACTGAGAAGCAGGGCCCTCCATTGATGGCTCCCCTGGAGTCGTTAGACAAGCCAGTGCCTTCTCTTCCTCCTCAGACGGAGGTTCCTTCCGAAGACACTGAGATGAATGTGGACAAACCCATGCCTCCCATTCCAGGCGTGGAGGACGGAGAAGTCTCGCCCAAGTCGCCTACGCAGGTGGACGTGGTTTCTCCCAAACAGGCAATCTCCCCAGTGTCGCCAAAGCATGTTGTTAAGGAGGCTGAAGTCGCCAAGGAAACTCCCTCAGTGACTATCACTCCTGCCCCTTCAATCCCCCCTCCAGCACTGGACAAGCCTCTGCCTGACGGAAAGCCCCCCTACGCCCCCCAGGCTCCTGCTCCTGCTCCTCCAAAGGTCCCTCTTCCCGCCGCTCCTTCAGAGGACGACAACGGGTTCTCTTTCGAGGACGATGTTCAGCAGAGGAAGCGGAAGGGGTCTGTGCCGGGTCCTGCATCTGGTCCTCCTTCAGGCCCCCCTCCGGTTCCTGCGCCTGTTCCAGTTACTAACGCTGGTTCAGGACCGAGACCTGAGATGACCGTGCCTCCCCCTCCCTCTGGACAGGTTCAGGGTCCTCGAGATGGTCCTCGAGATGGTCCTCGGGATGGTCCCCGGGAAGGTCCCAGCTCTCGTGATGGTGCTGTCAATGTCCAGCACGGTTCTCATGGACCCCCTCAGCATGGCCCTCCTTCTCACGGCCCTCCACACGGCTACGGCGGCCAGCAGATGCACCGGCAGCATTCGCACCCCCCTCACCAACAGCATCCCCAGCAGCATGGTGGCCACCCTCAGCACGGCCAGCATCCGCAGCAACAGCATCACCAGGGCCCTCCTCCTGGTTACAATGGCCCTCCTCCAAAACACAAGCGAGCTCGTCCCCATGGCCAGGGACACCAGCAGCAGGGCCCCTACCCTGGTCCTGGGCCTCAGGGCAACCATCATGGCCATCCCAATGCTCAGGGACACCCTGCCCCTCACCAGGGTCATCAGGGCGGTCCTTACCCGCCTACTCATAGGTCTAGAGGTCAGTCTCAGGGTCAGCATCATGGACAGGGGCAGGGACATGGGCCTCAGGGGCAGCAGCATGGTCCCCAGGGTCAGCATGGTCCCCAAGGTCAGCATGGTCCCCAACACGGCTCTCAAGGACACGGACACGTCCCCCAAGGTCAGCATGGTCACCAGAACCACTCTCAGGGCCATGGTCACGGTCATCCTCCTCGGTCTAGAGAACGGCCTCCTGCTCGAGGCAAGCCTGGGACTCATGGCGCTCCTCCTGGACCCTACAAGCCCGGCCACAAGTCGAGCCACAGCCACAGTCCCGAGCTCAAGTCGCACCCTGACTTTCCCTCCAACTCTGGCTCTTCGGGTCGGGACCCTACTCATGCTCGAGACGGAAGCACAGTGTCTGAGCCTACCCCCTCGACTGTGGACTCTTCTGCCGAGCAGCATGCGCCTCCCTCCCCTCCTCAGCCTCTGCACAAGGAGCTGAGCTACAAGGAGCTTCCCATCAACAAGGAGGCGCCTGTGGTGTACCGCATCTCTGACGAGCAGCTGATTGGCGGTTCGTCGTTCAACTCGCCGTCAATGATGGGTCAGACGACGGACGTCTTGTCTTCCATTCCTGCTTCTGAGCAGCTGTACGGCCGTGGACGGTCCAACACTGCTCCCAGCTCCGAGGCTGGTGGCTACGACTCGGACGGAGAGGTGGCTTCAAAATCTTCAAAGTCCAAGTCCAAGAAGAGCACCTGGGGCTGGCTGCTGGGCGACAAGGACAAGGACGGCAAGGACAATAACGCCAACGCTGCCGAGGACGAGCAGCACGCGCCGCAGTCGTCCAACCCAATCAAGCGCAAGGTCAAGGGCAAGAAGGACGCTGCGACGCTGATCACGTCGTTCTTCAAGAAGGACAAGAAGGGCGACGATGACATTAACACAGGAGGAGACGAGAAGAAGGTGGAGGAGCGAGTGGAGCGGGTGGAAAAGGTGGACAAGGAGCCTGCACCGCCAGTTGATGTTCCGGCTCAGTCCCAGGCTCAGGCTCAGGCGCAGCCTCAGACTACCTCTGGTGTCCAGCCTGTTCCCGTTCTGGCTCCCCAGACTCAGCCTGGACGAAGAGGTGCCAACAACGCTTCTGCTGGTGCTTCCTCTGCCGCTGGGGGCTCTGCTCCTGGAGCTACCACTCCCTCTGACGAGCGGTCTCGATCCCAGTCTCCGTCTCAGCGACGCCGAATCCAAAAGGCTCGCAACTCCAAGTCTCCCACCAAGCGACGTCGGGACAAGAACAAGTCCAAGAACGAGCATGTGCGAGCCGAGCTGGAGCGCCAGGACGACCACATGGACGTGGACAGAGCTGCTCCTGCTTCTGGAGTGGTTTCTGGAGCCGGTCCTGGGTCCAAGGACATGGAGGACACGGTGCCCGAGGCTGGCGACGAGGCCCAGCAGCAGCCCATGTACTCGCCCATCGACCCTGCTCTGTTCGATCTGCCGTCCACGTACATGAAGCCCAACATGATGACGGTGATGGACTACGAGACGCCCATCTTCTACTCGGGTCCTGCCGTGTTGGTGCCTCCGGGCGCTGGACGAGCCATGGTCATGTACTACCATCGGTTCCCGCTGCACATTGAGCGGGCCATCTACCGGCTGTCGCATTTGAAGCTGGCGAACCCTCGGCGACCTCTGGTTCAGCAGGTGTTGCTCTCCAACTTCATGTACGCCTACCTGGACCTGATCAACCAGGGCTACCAGCAGCAGCAGCAGCAGTATGAGGCTGGTGCTGGTCAGTTGGGCGCTGGAGCGGGAGCTGGAGCCGGTGCAGGAGCCGGACCTGCTGGAGAAGCAGCGACCGAGTCTGTCGAGGCTGACGACTACTTTTCCGAGGGCACTTACGACCAGATGGTGGAGCAGAACGCCTACGCTGCCGTTGTTGACGACGATGCCATGGGCAGTCCTGTGAGCACCAGCAGTTCCAGCAGCTCCTCGAGCAACGAGGAGTACTGGCACGAGGAGGGACATTAGAGGAGGAAGGTATAATAGGTACGGAGGAAGGATGGACAATAGCATAATGCATATGATGATTATTAATGAGTGTAGTGTACTGTAGTTTATGGAGTAGAAGCGAGTAAGTACTATGGTATAGGTGTAGATGGAGTTACAAATCAAGAACTTAGCCTATTTCTTATTCATGACACCATTACGGATGAAGAACTTCACCTTATGAATGATTACTTAAGCTGTTCTGCATCAGAGACACTTCCAAGAAGAGTATGATATCAAAAGCATGTACAAGTAGGAAGGACGCTATATAAAGGTTCTACTTGTACTATAGTAGCCTGCCTGATGCTTTAGAACAGCGTGTATTAGATCCTTGCATCTGACTGTCGTTTAAATTCCTTAGATGCTAGTTAGTATTGGGGATGGTGCTCGATTGACGTGTAAAAAAACACAAGATATCAACTACGACCAAAGAGAAGGTCCAGACTCTTCAATCATCATCATATAACACTTCCATTGCACAAATTGCTGAGCTCCTGACCTTTAGTTCGTCCATTTCTTCTTAAGATCCTGGAAGTCATTTCAGGTTCATTCATGTTCATCATACCATTCAGATCGCTACTTGTACAGCGAATTACTCGTATTGAAACCACCACTCCACCCTCAAACTATGCTATTATATTCATCTTATGTTTATGTTTCAATATGGTCATCTCAGTCTATATTCCCTACGGTTACTCTCTCAGCACCAGCACTCCGTTCTGGACCTTGGCGTATTTCTTCAGACAGGCCGTCAGACGAGCCTTGTTGTCGGCATCCTTACGCATGATGGGCATGAGGATTCGCAACAGATCCTGCACAGCCATGGGAGGTCGAGTTCGCAGAGTGTTGAGAATGATCTCGTCCGACAGCACCGTATCGTTGGGTCCAAAGGGAGCAGGCAGGTCGGCGTCGGCGGTTCGAGGCCGCTTGGCGTCTCCTCCATCACTTCCAGCCTCTCGAGGTCGCTTGGCGTTGGGGTTCCACACTCCTCGAGTGAACTTGGCCAGAATATGGGGAGGCAGCTGGACCACAGCCATTCCTCGAGGCAGTCCGGTGATGTTCTTTTTGACAAACAGAGGCATGGGCTCCTCCTTGATGGACACGTCTTCCTCCTTCTTGACCAGCGAATCCTCCTTTTTGATATGGTCCTCATCGTCATCGTCCTCGGAGGAAGAGGCGTAGGGGTTCTCGTCGTCGTCGGAATCGTAGTGGGCGTTCTTCTCGAGCGATCGCAGGTACTTTTTCAGCTTTCGGCCCTCCTTGTCCATCTTCTCCTCCTCCTCCTCGCCAAACAGATCGCCCATATCGTCGTGGGTATCGTCCTTGAGAACGGCTGCCGACCGGTGCTCGTTCTTCATCTTTCGCTCCACCTCCTTCTGGTCCTCCTCGTCTCCGTCCATGATGGGCGCCTCTTCGTCGTCATCAAAGACGTGGTCGAAATCGAGATCTTCGTCGTCCCGTTCTCGTCGACGAGACAGTCCATCATCGTCATCTACAGGTCCTCCACTGTCGACAGTCTGGAACTTTCGAGGTCGCTGGTCCCGCATTCGCGACTGCTGCATCTCGGGTGACATGTGTTTCATGAGCCATCGGGGAGTTCCGGCCTTGACGCTGTCTGCCATTCGCTTCTCAGCCTCCTCAAGAGTCAGGGTAGCGTACTGGTTTCGAGGAGTGAACTTGTAGAACTTTTCGACAGGCACCATCTTGAAACCGTTGCCGTGGAACACAAACACACAGTACGAGTCGCTCTGGGCAGCCTCGTAGTTGCCCACCCACGTGTTCTTGCCGCTGTAGTCCTCCATCACCCAAGGGTAGTACTCCTCGTACCGCAGTTTCTTGGCCTCCTCGTCTCTGTGGATCACCTGCTTGGCCTTTTTGTTGAACTGGTTCTTTTTCGCGTGTCGAGCTCCTCCGTCAGGCGCAATCTTGGACAGATCGGCCTGTTCTCGCTTGACGGGCTCAGTTCCAGCCTCTCCTTCAGCGCCACTGTCAGCATTCGACTCGGCAGCCTGCTCCTCTTGCGTCGCTTGAAATTGCAGGTTTCGAGGGTCCTTTCTGTGCAATTTAATCGGAGGCGTGAAATCGGAACCGGGATCCACATTCTTGATGGTATGTAGCCGCATAATGTGGTACCGCAGGTCCTTGAGCTCGTCCTTGGACGCAGCCACCAGCGAGTACTCCTTGTACTTGGGCTCGTTCTCCTCCTTTTTCACGCCACTGGGGTTGCTCTGGATGAACTTGTGGCCTGGCCGAGCAGGAATGTTGATGGGGCCTTTTCGCATCTGAGGCCGCAAAGAAGGCCGATCTCGTCGCAGAGGCGAGTCGTACTTTTTGCTGCGCATCAGCGGATTGGTGGGCTGCTTGGACATGACGAGGGAATGTCGTGTAGTGGGTGTGGGGAGAGTGTGTCTTGTTGTGTTCCACCACCAAACACCTCGCTTGTATCGTGCAACTGCAGCAAGGTCAATTTTATCTATATAGAGTTGGTCTATGGACCTACAGTAGCGGTAGATAGTGGATGTGTAGTGGCAGGAGGGATGGGAAATGAAAGGGAAGTTATTCAAATGAGAACCAAGCTAGTGAAGTGGTCACGTGACTTGTTTATGTGTAAATACCGTTGTTCTGTCAATTACTGGAAGGTCTTGAAATGTCGTAAGGCACCGTGCTTAGTAAGCCTTCTAGTAAGCTTTGTAAAAGAGCTTAGTAAGCAACTTTTGTAGAAGAGGTTTTGAAAGCCACAAATGCAGCTGTGTGATTATGGTGGCGATTTGGGCTAATTGTGGGCTACTGAAAGTCACTGGCAGCTCTACGGAGAGCTATATATCTCATGCTAAAGCTAAGTATTGGGTCAACTATCAGAGTTAAGTAAGGAGGCTAGTGGGGATGTCTCCAAAGAGCCGAGCTGTGATTATTGAGGTTTTATTTTTTAAACAGATACATTTTATGGCATTTTTAACACATTGAAGGTCTAATATGTGAGAAATTATTGATTCTTGGAGCATTATAGACACTCTTTTCAATGTAGCCTTCATAGTGCGAGACTGAAACAATAGAGTGAACATCTTAGATATGGCAGTTACAGTGACTATAAAGACAATGAAAGCTGAAACCCAACTATCCAAAGCAATATTACAGGCTTCAGAAGCTTTTGAAAAGTTTTTGTGGTCTCTTCTGACATTCATCGCCTTCTTCGTCTCGTTACTAATCACCTCTGATTGGCTCACCGAGAGGGGTGTTTTAGGTAGTGTTAAAGTGTCCCCTCTTGGAGTATTCAGTAGGAGCCGTGGAGGGCGATATTTCAAGTATTTGGACGATTGAAAGCGACTTTTTAATATACTAGCAACTTGACGATGTTGCTGTATCTCTGACAAAGAGCCCTAGCCACAGAAAACGCCACATTTTGGTATGCACTGTGGCTCAAAGTTTCACTGTGGCTGGTGGAGAGTAATGAGTGTGAGATGATATGGAATCTAGTTTTGGTAAGTGGAGCAACGTAAAAGTAGTCTGATAGCAGATGTAGAGCACTACATGATTGCCCTCATCTGAAACAATTGCTTCCAAACTGCTAGCCATCTTTTCTCTCCACATTTCAGATTATGAGTTGCGCTTAAAGTTGGCGTACATACGCTTCAACCCAATTTACAAATCTGACCTGATCATCTCCACCACCCTCGAAAAACACAGCCAAAATGTCCAACTGGTACGAAGAGCCCAAGATTCCCGCCCGAAACTTCAAGATTGGTTTCTACTCCTTCATTGGTTTCATCGGGTCTATTTACCTGGTTAAGAAGTGAGTATAGAGAGAGGAGACACAAGTGACATGAGGGATGTTGTCATAAGTTGGGATACGGAAGATCAAAAATAGACATAGGAGGCTGTGACACGTCACTGTTGCATTGAGAGTGTTATATGCGTTCTCAATGAACAACCACAGAGTTCCTTTGAACACAACCTACCAATTACTGTCAATGAATGTGATACCCTGACGTAACTCCAGGGAACGTGCATGTCTTGATTCACATCTCAGCTTGGAGACTTGTACTTGACCTTCCCAACCATCCCCATCAAGCTCTTACAGCAGAGCTGCTGAACAGAATGTCATTCATGCTGGTGATGTTAGAGACTTCTAGAAGATCCATCTCCTTGAATCGGTGACTGTTGGCATTCAGTTCAGACCAGAAGTGTAAGAAACTATTCCTCATGTCTCGTCCTTTGAATTCTACAATCACCTCAGAATCAGTCTGTTCTCAAGTGTCTTCATTTGTCTCGACGTCTTCCATACGTACTATCGCAACGTGCTTCGCACCTTGCTATGGGTCCGTGTGTCGTGTCTCGTGCTTCGCACTCGACACTCCGCACTCTTCACCTACTAACTCAGATACATCTGGTCCCAGAAAACCGAACAGTACGCTCGAAACGTGTTCGAGGGCGAGGACGGCAAGCTGCCTCCCCGAAACCAGGTTCCCCACGGCGCCACCGGTGTCGAGCGAGTGTCCTACTACGAGGGAGCTGGTAACGCCTACATGGGCAAGAAGATGGGCGACCGATTCGGTCTCTCTGGCCAGGGACCTCCCGAGTCTCTGCCCTACCCCAAGCCTGAAGACAAGTAATCTCTTTACTAGTGTCGTTCAAGTTGTCTTAACCCTTTGGCCCACGAGCCGTATCTGTACATAGCATAACATAACAATCTGGAAAGTGAGAGGGTGGGAAAACAAGGAGTGCGTGGTGAGGTGCTCGACACTAGGCTAAGGTAGTTGTCTCGTCTCTTGGACAAGTTGAGACCTGTGCAAGTGTTTAGGCCACATGTAAGGTCAAGTTACACAAACAGAAACACACCACTAACGTCGCACTGAACCAACTCACTTCATTTCTGTCTCTCTCTAACACACGCCGAATTGGAGACATAACATGATTGCGTCCGCCGCTTTGTGTTGTTAGAAGAGAGACATGGAATGGAGTGAGTGGTTCAGTGGTGACAGTAGAGTGGCGTGGAGGAAGAAAAGAAGTGAATAGTAAAATAAGGTGGCTCAATTCAGGTGGTCGTTATTTAAGGTGGCCTTCAGTTAAGGTGGCCTTCCTTTTAGGTAGCTATTTGTTAAGGTACTGGTACATGTAGTTGGCCAAATTGGCCTTGCTAACTCATGGTAGAGAACAGCTATAGAGAAAGGAAAGACACTTTTGTACTGTAAAACGGGTCTTCTGAATACAATGGTTCCGTCAGATTCTCGCTACATGTGCTACAAGTACTTGTAGTGAAGACCCTACCGGTAGTTACACTGCTGTATTATGTAAGCTTTGAAGAGCTCTTTCACTTAACCACAACACAAATTGATGATAGTGACTGTCAACCTCCTTGCTAGTGTTCCTCTTCACACCCTACACACGACTCTTTATACAATACCAACACTTAAATAAACTATAGACTCGCCTAATCATCTATCTCCCTTCATGAGCTTCTTGGACTTTGCAAACAGACCTCGGGCTCGCTTGGTGGTGCTTTCTCCGACCTTGTTGAACACCTGTGACGACTTTTCAGACACCTTGGTGGCGCCAGACATGCCTGACAGCGGGTTCTGGAACACGTCTCCAATAGATCCAGCCAGGATATTGGACGATGCCTTGGGCAAATTATTGGAACCTCCAGAGTACGATCCGGACGTCTGCATGTCACTGATACCCGCGTCTGTCTTCAGAGCGTTGTAGGTGAACACCAGCCAGCTCTCGAGACCAGGAGAGTACTCGGCCTCTCGTTTTCGAGCGTCGTTGAACGCGTTAGCTCGATCAACAGACCGAGGACGCGTCAGAATGGATCTGAAGTCGTACGAGGGTCCAGATCGAACCTGAGCTGTGGTAATGGCAGGTCCCTTGGGCAGAACAGCTGTAGTGGTAGCCTGTTTCGCGAAAGAAGCAGGAGCCTGGGCTGGAGAACCTGTAGAAACGGAATTAGTAGGGAAGATGTTCTGGACGGCTGAAGATGTGGGGATTCCGGGAGCGTGAGCAGATGAAGAAGAAGAGCTGTGTGTCTTGCCCAGAGCGTTCATAGAACCGATACTGCTCTGTTTTCCAAGAATACCTGCTCCTCGAGACGCCGATCGAGAAGATGCGCCAGCAGAAGGAGTGGTGGCCACGTTCTCCAGAGAGGAAGCGAGAATCATCGACTTGTAGCCGGAATCGTGGCTAGTTCGATCAGGTTTCTCGTCGTTAGTAGAGATTCGCTCAACAGCGTCTTCAAACTCGTCCATTTCAGGAGACGATCGGCCGTCCTTGTCCTCCTTCTCTTCCTTTTCTTCCTTCTCATCCTTCTCGTCCTTGGTGTCCTTGATATCACCAAGAGCAGGAGTACCAGGATCCAGAGAAGAAACAGGAATAGAAGGCAAAGAAGGCAGGGGTTCAGTCTGCTTGGCCTCCAGATCCTTCTCCAGGTCCTTCTCCATGTCCTTGTTGCCCTCCATGGCCTCCTTGACGGCCTTGGTGGACTCCTCAAACTTGGGAGCCTCGCCAACAGTAGGAGTGGCAGATGCAGAGGTGGTTTCTCCTCCAGAAACAGCAGAAGCAACACCAACAGCTCCAGCAGCACCAACAACAGCAGCCACAGCGCCTACAGTGGGTAGAGAGCTCGACTCGTTGGTTTCGTCGGTAGCTGCGACTCGGGAAAGCCGTTTAGGAGACAGAGGAGCCACACTGAAATCACCATGAACATCACTCATGTCTCTGGACATTCGGGCATCCAAAAACTTGTGAGAACCAGCATACAGAGCCTGAAGTTCAGCATCAGGACCAGCATCGCTATCGTCATAGTCGTAGGCACTGTTGGTGTAGTAAGGATCATTGTTTTGTCCTTCGGCAGAGAAGGAGTTGAGAATCTCGTCCGACAGCTTGTTCATTTCGGTTGTAGGGGTGATTTCAGAGGCAGAGGGTTTCACGTGAGAACTTACAGTGATACCAGGCACCAGATGGGGAGGAATGTCTCGTTTGGAAGGAGAAGCAGAGGACTCGTGACCGATTTTAGGCGTGGAAACGTCAGAAGTGTCTGGAACCATGGAAGTGTCCAATTTGTGCAGCTTCTTGTCGTCCTCGTCGGTCTCGTGGTCAGTCTCATGATCAGAACCGTCTCCACCCTCCATCTTGACTCCATCCATCGTGTATCCCGCCTCCACATCTTCAGCGTCAGCGTAGTGAGAATGAGAAGTGGAAGACACGGGAGAAATGTCAAGGGAGTCTTTCTTAACGTCCTCCTTCGTGTTCTTCTCCTCAGGCACCTCCTTATGACCATCCATCGTGGAACCCTCTTCAACACCCTCCTCATCATACTCCACTCCCTCTCCATCCACACCCTCATCGCTGCTGTACGCGTAGTAGTCAGCAACAATGTCCTCGACCGAGTCCATATGGGACAGACTCTTGGCGGTCGAACCCGAGCTTCCAGGAAGAGTGGTGGGCGTCTCAGTCTCTTCTTCTCCAGCACCAACCTGAGCCATCATGCTAGCGTGCTTCAGAGACTTGTCTTCGTCAGCAGGAGCAGCCAGAACCTCTTTATCCAGACCGATCGAGTGGTCCTCCTTAGCTTCCTCTTTACCCAAAGTGCTAACTCCAACAGCAGCAGCAGCACCGGCTAGGGCTCCTCCAATAGCGCCAACAATACCGTGAGACGAACCGTGAGACGAACTCTCCTGCTCCTGCTCTACAGCCGCACCGCCTCCCCAGTGATTGCTAGGATCGTAGGGATCTCGAGGGTTGGGGGACGAAGCCTGCTGGAAATCGTCATAGTCGACTCTGGGAGAAGCCACAACGGGAGTTCCAGAACCGCCAGTGACACCCTTGGACCGCGAGTCGTAGAACGACCCTGAGCTAGGCGACCCCTTGGACGCTCCAGCCTCCTCCTCGCCTGCAGCTGACATAAGCAGAGCATGTCTTTCAGCCTCCAAACGAGCCTGTTCAGCTTCCCGCTGCTCCTCTTCAGCCTGACGAGCCTTCTCGGCCTCCTTGGCACGAGCCTCGAGCTTGGACTGGTACTCGGCCTCGCGTTCGGCGTCCAGACGTTCCTTTTCGGCCTGTCGGACTGCCTCCTGTCGCTTACTCTCCTTCTCTCGCTCAGCCTCGAGCTCAGCTTCCAGAGCAGCAGCACGCGCAGCTTCAGCCTCGGCCTGTCGTTTCTCCTCTTCTTCAGCGAGTCTACGCTGTTCCTCGGCCTGTCTGCGCTCCTCAGCTTCCCTAGCAGCCTGTTTTTCCGCCTCGATCCGGGCCTTTTCAATCTTGGCCTTGCGAGCTTGTTCAGCCTGTCGTTCCTTTTCCAGCCGAGCAAGCCGTTCCTCCTCGAGCTTGGCCTTTCTCTCAGCCTCTTCCCTGGCCTGTCTCTCAGCCTCCTCCTTGGCCAACCTCTCCTTCTCCTTGGCAAGCCTCTCTTTCTCCTTGGCCTCCTCCTCTTGCCTCTGCCGCTGCCGCTCGGCCTCCTGCCGCTCGCGGTACTCGCGCTCAATCTCCTCGCGCTCCAGGCGGTCACGCTCCTCGGCCTCGGCCTTTGCTTTAGCCTCCGCTTCGGCCTTTGCCTTGGCTTCCGCTTCAGCCTGGGCCTTGGCCTCCAGCTCGGCCTTGACCCGCGCCTCCCGAATGCGCTCCTGCTCGCGCTCCAGCTCCTCCAGCTGCTCTCGCTGACGCTTCTCCTCGGCAAGCTTGGCCTGGTACTGCTTCTCGAGTTCGGCTTGGCGTTCCAGTTCGGCCTGACGTGCGAGTTCGGCTTTGTGCTCGGCCTCCAGCTCCGCCTTCCGCTCAAGCTCCCGCTGCTCCTCCAGCTTCTGCTGCTGACCAGCTCGTCCCAGAGCAAGAGGCTTGATCACGGGGGGTGATACAACCTCTGGCTCAGCTGCTGCTGACTCATCTGCCTCAGCGATAGACGCCACGTGTTCACTGGGCACCTCGGGCACCTCGGGCGCGTCATCGCCGCTGTAATAGTCGTCATCCCAGTCATCTCCATCGTACGAAGGAGCTGAAGCCTGGACCCATCGTTTCGACTTCATTCGACCCACAACAGGTGCAAACGATTGCAAGCTGGGTTAGTTTTTTGTGTGCGCACGGTGTTTGTGTCCATGGTTACTCACTCGTTTTCACTCATTGTAGTTTTGTGCGTGTTGTGTAGTGTGTGCTGTGTCAAGTCGTTAGACTGATGTTCAACTGGTTAATATAATATTGTACCAAGCATATTACGATACGTGTGTCTACGTGGACATGATGCATAAACTGTAAATAGGGGTAGGAGGGGAGGGTGGTAATTCTGAGGTGAAAGACGTGTAATTGTTGTAAATAAAGTGGTTAAATCACGTGACCAACCTGCGGTAACTATGTGTATGCCTTTTTCTTCTTCTTTTTCAGCCCACAACTGCGTATTATCGACATGTATCTTCTCCTCCCATTACTTGTATTGTAGCCTAAAATAACTTCATCAAGAGAATACAAAGCTAATGAGAGTGTCTATATTGAGATGAATGAGGAAGGTATAAGAAAGAAGTTGGGTGAGCTGAATGCTGACTGCTTGTACTTCGTGTTCTCCAGGCACCACCTATTCCGATTACATAATCCAACTGCCTTCATTTCAGCAATACTGTTTCATGACGTCATAACCGCAGCAAGTGGGTCTAAACTGTGAGAGTGACGTCAGAGTGAGAGGAGGAGGAGGTGAGTTTTGAGGGGGTTGTGGGGGTAGCAGAGCTGTAGGAGAATGAATTTTGAGGTGTTTGAATGGTCCAGAAGCTGTGAGAAATACTTTGATGAGGTTTGGGGGCTAAAGTGGCGATTTTTGCAAGATTTCGTTAGTAAGCAATCTATAAAAAACGGTTCAGAAGATAGACTAAGTCACGTGACATTTCCAGCTCCTTTCCTTACTCGTTTATTTCAACTCAATGCCGTTGTATGGGGTTCTCTACATCACCCATTTCTGATCGCGTGAGCATGAAATAAGCGAGACATGACATGCATGTGGAGTAATGTTAGCTAAAGTTCAACTGGGGGAGCAAGGGGAGGTGGAGGTGTTTGGGTCACCAAAATTGTCATGAAGGGGATTTTATTACCAAAAGAAAATGAGTGTGATTAAAGACTTATTAGGTCTAGGATGGTATAGCTTTTGTGGTTCCCTCATGTTTTTTACATCACATTTGTAGCTTCTGTCCAATATCTTAGTCAAGTAAGTCTCAACTAAACAGTCTTCTCGTCCAAAGTTTACTAATACAGAACTTGCTTATCTCCGTTAACTCCGGATGTATTTGGAAGAAGAACGAAGCGACGGGTAGACCAAAAGACCTGACTTGAGACTTCCGAGAGCCTCTGATGTCTCTTCTATAGTAAATTGGTATCAGTAAGTGTCTCTTTCGCAGCTGCACTTCAGATATGAACACATCTGGATGTCTAATGGACGTGAAAATCCCCAATCGCCTGAAAAGAAGCAAATCTCACTTTGAAAGTCAAAGAACACGATCTTCGGCGTTTATTGGTGTTAGTAAGGCGTTTGGTGAAGTGTAGGAGCTTCAACGGTCTCTATGGATTTGGATATGATCAAGGAGCTACAGAGCACTTCTTTCTACCATAGTCGCATTTCCAGTTCATGAACTGTGGCATTGAGAGAAGAAATATCGATTCTCTCATTCGATTCTACTCTCAGTCTCCCGCTCATTCTCAACTGAGACACGCTGAAACACGGCAGGAAGCCGTATCTAGGCAGGATTCCAGTGGTGCGTCCAATCAGCACCCTGTCTGGGATTTCAGTAAAAAGGAAGCAACTGAGAGTTGTCTAATAGATAGTTGAAATCAGTCACGGGTCTCAAAAGATGTTCCAAGCAGCCTACAGCATGTAACAGGTCAGACGCCACTATCTGAAACAGCAACATGCAACAGCTACTTGGCACATCATTGACGAATACGATCATCAATTGCCACTGCCACAAGCTGTTTACGGGTTCAATCTGGCTGGAAAAAGAAATTCATCACATAAGCAGCCATAAAGGCAGTCGCCCATTACTGCCAGCGACCGCCCAAGGGCTCTAACGCAAACGTAGATCGCATTCAGGGGTATGTTTTGAGCTAGTTGTTCCGAAAGCGGATAAACGAGACTGAACGCGGTAAACAGAGCGGGGAATCCGGAAAAGGAGTGAAGAGATAGCAAGAGACGACTTTGGAAAGAGGACATCGGAACCTGAACGCACAATATTGTCAAAATCCAAGCATTTCCGTTGTATACGAGATACATACGAAGATGCATGAGAGAGTGGATAGGGTTTCGATAAGATTCCAAAGGAGGCGTTATACACGCTGTTGGGGGTCCAAAAATTATATGGGGCGGTAGCGCCAGGATGGAGAATTTGTAATTGGCTTGGCTTTTTCTTCCACTGCCTTGTGGTAGCGAATAATTCGGATTTCTTGGCCGCCGTTCGATATTGAACGTTGACGGGGTTTAGAGTTGGCACTTTGGAGGTGTCTATCTAGATGAATAAATGAGACATATTAATGGGAGTTGAAGCGGTGCAACCAGGATCAGTCAATGGTTCTTTCTATGAACTCGTTTTCGGAATTCGTGTTTTTCTCCTCCACCTTCACCTCTCAAAGTCGACTCTTGTTGAAGCTTAATTGAGTGAGATGCAAAGGGGTATGGGGTGCCGTGTGAAGCCGGTGAAGAATTTGCAGTTATACGAGCAAGTGTATCTCTTAGCTGACCGACGGAAGATCCCGTCGATTCTTATCTCGCACTCAAATATTTTTTCAGTAGTGACTTCTGTGCATATATTGTTGTTAATTCTGTCGTGTACCCTTCTGAAGACTCCGCCTTCATCGCGTCAATGGCGATATTATCACATGGTGCATTACATCAGAGTGACAAATGGCGGTCTGGGGACGTCCTGGAGGATCTTCAGAGACATTTCACAGTCGTCTTTTGATCTCCAAGGTCTCAATCAGCCCTCCACCCCGATTCAGGTAATGCACCTTGAGCTAAAGTGGGGGTGCGTGGGGGTGCATGCTAAATACTACTCTGGCTGATAACAGACACGGAATTTGAGAGGAGGGCCGGCGCCGTAGGTTTGCGCAAGTGTTTCAGTCACGTGAGCTAATTACGCGTTGAGTTCTGGGCTAGTCCGAGGGCCAAAGTCTAGATCTCGAGATGCGGTTGGTCGAAAACGTCGATTCTGGGTCCAGACGAAGTCGGAACTGATAACCGACTTCACCACCGTCTTCTCCTGCCCGAGAGCATTCGTGTGACACCTCCGACGTCCGTTTTCGGCTCTTGCTCAAGTCACAGCGTTCAAAGTTAACATTGCGCATCAGACACGGATAGGCCCTATTGACACCTTGCCGTTCGTATCTCCATGTGTGGCAATTTCCCTTGAACGGAAGCAGCAGTGCCATGCGCGTTAGACTGGATGCGTTAGTGTCAGTCTCACCCAAGGGGAAAAGACTGGTGGTTACAGTGACAAGACACGAGACGTTTGTTAGTGTGCCTTACCCCTTTTTTCAGATAGAGATAGGAGAGGAGTGAGAGCACTGAGATGTGAATATCCAGAGGTGCTCTCCACCGCCCACCCACGTTAATAGAAAGAATCACCCCATTTTTCCACCTTCGATGCAGAATATTATCACTTTTTGTGCCGCTTTGCGCTTTTCCATTTGCTTTTTTCCAAGGCTTCTTAGACATCCTGTTTCAGCCCATTGCTCCGAGCAGCTGTCAGATAACATGCACTCACCGAAACGTGCGTAGATAACGACGTGCAATTATATATAGTGATTGGGTGGTGGAATATGAGAGAGATATCAATTCGATATTAATACTCATCAAGAAGCTGAGATCTGAGATCTGAGATCTACACTAACGATCTATACAGATTTACGACTATACGAAGAAGAACAGATCTTAGGACGGCGACCTTTGAACGGCAAAAACACATTTTTTATCAGATCACCTTCTTTTTATGTCACAATACGAACTCCCTGACCTGGTATGGGTCACTACAAGCGGCATTCTTGTCTGGTTGATGGTCCCCGGTATAGCATTTCTGTATTCCGGACTGTCGCGGAAAAACCACGCTCTCAGCGCTCTATGGACTGGAATGATGACTCTAGGAGTCTCTTTCTTCCAATGGTGGCTATGGGGCTACTCGTTGAGTTTTTCAGCCAAAGACAACGGGCAACATTTCATTGGAGGTATGGAGCACGTTGTAGCTCAGGATGTGTGGACTGATCGATCAGCTTCAACCCCAACTGTTCCAGATGTCGTCTGTTACTTCTATCAGGGCATGTTTGCCTGTGTGACTGCTGCTCTTATGATTGGAGGAGGAAACGAGCGTGTCAGACTTGGTCCTCTAGCCATCTTCCTTTTCCTCTGGCAAACAATCGTTTACTGTCCTATTGCTTACTGGACATGGAATCCCAACGGCTGGGCTGCTAGACTGGGATCCCTAGACTTTGCAGGAGGAGGACCTGTTCACATGTGTTCTGGAAGCGCAGCTATGGCTTTCGCTTTGGTTGTAGGCCGTCGAAAGAGCCCGGCGTGTGATTTTGTGCCTGCTTTCAGACCCTCTTCCGTCGCTTACATCATCATGGGCACTATCATGCTGTGGTTTGGATGGCTGGGATTCAATGGAGGTTCTGCTGGAGGAGCCAGTGTGCGAGGTATTGTGGCTATGGTGAACACAAACCTGGCTGCTTCCTGTGGAGGTCTCACGTGGATGGTAGTCGACTACTTTAGACACAATGGTAAATGGACTGCTATTGGAATCTGTTCAGGCGCTATTGTGGGTCTAGTTGGAGTCACTCCAGCTGCTGGTTTTGTTCCTGCTTGGTCAGCCGTGGCGATTGGTATTGTAGCTGGAGTAGCTGCCAATCTGGGAATTGGAATCAAGGGTGTTCTGTGTATCGACGATGGACTGGACGTGTTTGCTCTTCATGGAATTGGAGGTTTTACAGGTTCGGTCATGACAGCTTTCTTTGCCTCAGATTATGTGACTAAAACAGACGGAGTCACTGTCATCAAGGGAGGATGGGTCAATGGACACTACGTTCAGCTGGGGTACCAACTAGCGTCTGCTTGTGCTACTATTGGCTGGTCCTTTGTAGTCACGTATCTGATTCTCATCACCATGGACTTCATTCCGATCCTGAGACTGAGAATGGACGCCATTGATGAACAGCTGGGATCAGATGTCACTCAACTGAGCAACGAGTGCCCTGAACAGTGGGAAGAGTTGACAAAGTACCTGAGAGTGTGGCTTGAAGGTGTTGAGAGGGAGAAGCAGGAGAGAATCGCTCACGAGGTGGTGGAGGTTTAGAGAGGTATTTATTTATTTATTCAGTTAATCGATTGGCTATAAAGAAAGACTATTGTAACAGAACTAATAGAGATAGTCATATTGACATTAGTCATGACGATAGTGAGCTTCATCAGCATAGTGAACATCACACTCCCACTGAACCACTAGTTTGACTTGACTTGTACAACTTGAAATGATCTTAGTGACTAATTGAATAGATTTATAGGTGACTGTTATTTCTTCGAAATAACACTAATGATCACTGGTGTTCTTCTGATCTATAACTTCATAGCTGTCTTCCTTGTCCATCATTAGCCGAAACCTTACCCCGGATTGAAGAAGATATGAATGAGGTGATTACAACATGAGGAAACAGCATTTGAGTCCAAAGTCTTCGCAGTCTCATGTGATATATCCAAGGTACTTATCACTGTTTCTCTTTCTAAATCGCTGTTTCCTTTCAAAGACGTAATACTTCTAGCGAGTATTACCACCGAATACGAGTAGCCGTAACTTTAAGCAGGACGGGAGAAGTAATCATTGCGACACCAGTAGCGGTTGAAGGAAGCTTGAAGAAACGTATATTACTCAGGGTTTAAATTCTGACCATTTTGATACCAAATAAGACGTACTTCGTACCACACATGTTCTCCTGAAGGACACTCCATCTTTCCGCTGGACTCTATATTATTCGTTTATGCATGTCCCGAGATACGAGTACTTGTAACCTTATTTGGTATCCCTCCCACAATCACCAGGAATAATCATACCCCATCATACTCCTTCTAATCAGCATCAGCTGTCCTTCAGTCTCTGTTTATGTTCATGCGACTCGGTCATTTTAAAACTGCTGAGTGAAAGCTGTGAAGCACCTATATATCGTCTGAGTAAGACTGCCCATGGTGATGCGCCTACCAGCTACCATTGAGAAGCAGTCTTTCTCAGAAGACGTCAAGTAGAGTCTGCGAGGCACATCTCGAATCTGTAAAACGATGATGTGAGCGCAAGGGCACGTCTAGCCAAGCCAGCGAGTGATAGTGTGAACCCAGCACAGAATGACGGCACCTACTTGTAGCTCAGTCTGTACTGTCTGTGAACCTCCATAGTGAGCCCGATAACTGATGACGACAGACAAAGTGCTTGGTTACCCATCAAGGCACCGGTATTGTGAGATGACTCTATTGACCACCAACCTACAATGTGGGGCCTCTTAAAAACCCACTGGATCACTCGTTTGGTATGGCTTTAACGACAGCTTCGAGGTCTCCCAAAGCTGACCAACCCACATCATACCCAACCACATGTAAACAGACACCGCGACTCTCGAGATGCCCATCAACCAATGGATACATATTACTGTGGGACGTCAACGTCGCTTCTTGTTACTGAGAAGTCGAGGACATCTCCTTGTTGCTACCGGACGTCTGAGACATCCCTTTTGATGCTACTCGTCATCTGAACCACCCCCTCTTCGCTACTAGACGTGTCGGACCGTCTTTCTTCGCTACTGTGCTCAACAGCACATCACCATCTAACTGCTTGTCATTCAACAAGCACCATCTAACTGCCTGCCACTCAACAAGCACAAGGGCACATTGGAGAAGATCTCCTTCGCCACTACACGGAGGTGCGGAAAACACTCCTTCTTCCATACATGGAGGTGTGAAAACACTCCTTCTGCCATACTCTAGCTAGTGTTTCCACTCTCACAGCTAGTTTTTCTGCTAGGAACGCAGTAATCAAGATAGGAACCCTTTCGGGAATGGACAGCCACTAGGGCGTACTGGAATAGGCAAGCCCGTTAAGGCAACATACCCGTTAGGGCAACGAACCAATTAGGAACGTTTTGGACTCTGTAACGCATCAGATAGCCCAGTCATACACGCGGTACTCTTCGCGGTAACATATCATCAATAAAGATGTCAATAGTGTACATATGTAAGTGCACAATGTGCGGGGTGGCAAAGTCACAGCAGGAAAGCTGTTCCTCTGCCACCAATAATTAATCTCCCCCGGCCCTCATGCGTTGTCACTGGTCTGCTGACCAAGAACTTCCCTCCTAGCCTGCTGACTAAGAACTTCTTCCCATAGCTAACCCCCCTTCCTACTGCCCAGGAACCTCCCCTCCAATCAGCTGCTCAGCCAGATCGTTGGCCATTCGCATCCGCTGCTCGTCGCTGAGGTTCGAGTTTCGCGCAATCTTCAGCTTGTCGAAAATGTTCTGGAAATTGTCGAGATCGTCGTTCAGCAGCCCCTTGAGCATGTCCGAGTCAGCTGGCGACAACGACAGCGACCGCGCATCAAACGAGGACGCGTGCAGCGACGGCGACGACCGCGCCATGAGTGTCGGCGAGGTGAGAATGGGATCAGGCACGGGCGTCTGCTTGGCCTCGTCCTGGGTCTCCCATCCCAGCACCTCGATCGCCTCCTGCAGCCGGTCGTAGCCCGTGGTTTCACCCTGCTCCGCCACAAGGTGGTTGATGTACTCAAACCCGTAGTCGAAGCACACGGCGTCCAGCTGGGCTGACAGCTCGGGGCTGACGTGGCCCTTCTGCAGACAGATCAACGAACCATCCCAGTTGTCGTTGTCCAGCAGGCCCACGAGCGGCTCGAGCGTCTTGAGCTGGGGCTCGAGGTGGGCGGCGTCCGAGCCCTGACGCAGCGTGAAGACCACGGCCTTGATGGAGTCGCGCACCTCCGTGGCCTCCGAGCTGCAGAAGGAGTGGGTCCATTCCTGCAGCGACACGAGTCCCTCGATGCGGTCGGGGGTCAGCTGAGCCGCATCGCCGTCCAGCAGGAACTCGTCGACCCACACACCGACACGCGCCTCGTAGTACTTGTTCTTGATGTGGTACTCCTCGACAATGCCAGCGTGGGAGCCTGTGACGGGAGAAACAGTGCCCATGAGCTCCTTGAGCATGGTGAGCTTGCCCGATCCAGGGGGGCCAACGATAAGGATCTTGTTTCGCATGGTGTGAATGGGTGTATGTGTGTGTGTAATAGGTGATGTGTTGGGTGTTGAGTAGATATGATCTACTGTAGATAAAGAACTGTGATCTGAAAGAAGGTCAAATGAATGTGGTTGTGTTTGTGGTGTTTGTGTTTGTGTTTGTATGCCGTTTGTGTCTGATCCTTGATATTGCTTCAGTGTCCCTTCGTCAATACCAATCTCTTTTCCTGTGTCGTGTTCTGAAGTGTGCTGGAAGAAGTCAAGTTGTCCCTATCAGTTGGGACGCCTTGTCTGTTTAGGTTGAATGAGTCAAACGGGGTATGCACAACGCGTGTTTGATAAGAGCCAGCGATAGGGTGGGGTACGAAGCACGAACAAAGCACGTGATGGAATAGTTGGCTGTGCAATACCAAGGTCACATGATCAAAGCGGCAGTGATACTAGATCTGGTACACTCTTAGTGAGATGTCTCATCATACTCTCTCTACCTACCTTATTACCTCACTCTCTTTCAGTCTCAGTTAAGGTGGACACTTTAGAATTGCTGTGATAACGTGGCCTTGATGGGTGGACAATGTAGCAAAAATAAGTACTTTTTTGACGGTCAAGTGGCGAAATAAGAAGGGAAAAATTGCTCTAACCGTTTAAATAACGGTTCCACGTGATTTACGGCATTTTTTCCGCTCAATTTGACCACTTTTGAGACACCCTTCACTCTCCTCATCCATTACTTAACCCAACCTTCTATACTTGGGACTTTTGTTACCACCCGTTATTTCCGTTATACCTCCCAAAAGCTCTCTCACTTGACACCTTGATGTATTCTGAAACACCTCACCCCTTAATATAGGCCCAGTCAGAGGGATGAATATTCCACCAATTTGCCGGGAGAAAGTCGGATTTAACTAAACCAACAAAAACAAACACTTCTGTCTACTCAAATTACCCCCAGCTCCCCTCCAACACCCTCAAATCCTCTCCTCCTCCCCCTCTACCAACTTAAACTCATGCATGCATCTCGACATAACCTGGCATTAGAGTCTCTCGACAAGTATCACCACCCAGAGCTCTCCAACAGCACACAGGTCGAGTCTCGGTGGAAACTCCCCTTGACAGTTTAATCAATTTGACTGCGACACAAAAACGGAAATCAAGTCACGTGATAAACCCCCATCCAAGCCCAGGTTATCTTCTCACCCCCCACCTCCTAAAAAACCGCAATGTCCAACCCTTACAAGGCTGCGGCTGCTGCTCAAAACGACGCCTACGCCTCCAAGGCAGCCTCCGCGGACCCCTACGCCTCCGATCCGTACGCCTCGGACCCCTACGCTTCGGATCCGTACGCTTCTGAGCCTGCAGAAGACCCGTACGCGAACAACTCGGCTCCGGACCCGTACGCCTCCAAAGGCGGGGTTTCTAGCGATCCGTATGCCAATGCGGCTGTCCAGGATCCATATGCCACGTCATCGGCACCTGTAGCTGATCCCTACGCTCAGGCAGCTGCCAATCAGGCCAAATCGTCGCATAGCGATCCCTACTCGTCTGCCAACCCCAGAGCACTCCAACAGGCACCCACAATCACATCCAAGCCTGCTCAGACACAAAAGCCGCCGATGATGCGGTCCAACACGACCGTGCCACGTTCGCCGTCGGTCACAGCTGCGGATTTCAGACCCAGAGGCTCTCCCTCTTCGGCTACTCCTCCCCAACATGGACGTTCGCTCTCGGGGGACATGATGATGGGAAGTAGTACTGCTCCGCTGAACGTGAACAAGGCGCCGGCCATTCCGTCCCCAAAGGCGTCACGTGCTCCTCCTCCAGCTACCACGCCCAGTAGATCGGCTACCATGACCAGTGGCACTCGGTCGGCAGCTACCACTCCGGGAAGAAGTGCCACCATGAAGATCCCCAGCGTGTCCACTCCTCCGGCCGTGCCTTCGTTGACGACCAAGCCGTTGACGGTGACCAAGGCTAAGGCGAAACCTAAGGAAACGGAAACCCAGGAACCTCCTCAAGACATGTCTCTTCATCTGCAGCAACTCATGCTGTCCACAGACAATGTGCAGAACAATTCGTTTTCGGAGGACTTTTTGGAGCAACTCGTGCCTATCGTCAAAGACGCCATCAAGACGAAACGAACAGGTGAGCTGTTGGACCGTCTGGACGGTATCACTCGACTTCAGGACAGAAAACTGGAGCAACTTTGTGAAGGAGGTCAGGGAGATTATCTCGTGAGCATGCCCAAACTGTCGCAAATCCGGTCTGGAGCCGATCGACAGCGAGGAGCGCTCCAGGACCTCAACTTCCGTCTTCAGCAGTCTGGAGGACAACTGGTGACTCGTAAGAAGCGACTGTTGGAAGCTAGAACCGTCAGAGAAAACCTGGACACTGCCATCGAGACCGTCGAGTCGTGCCTCCAAGTCCTCGAGCTCACTAACAAGACCCACGATCTCATCAAGGCCAAAAAGCACTTTGCAGCCCTCAAATCGCTCGACGACCTGCAAAACGTGCATCTCAAGGAAGTCTCGGACTACGGATTTGCCCGCATGATCAACGACTCCGTGCCCCAGCTGACCAATCTCGTCCAGGAGGACGTGGTCAACGACACCTTCAAGTGGCTGTCTTCTCTGCGGTCCGTCTACCCTGCCATTGGACAGGCAGCGTTCCAGGAGACTGAACGTCTTCGACAAGAGTGGCGAGACGAGGTGCACAGAAACCCCGAACTCGCGCGGTACAAGTTCAACAGTCCAATCGAGCTGTCGTACCGATCGTCCTCGTTTGACCCCATTGACAACCACTCTGTCCTCGTCGAACTCGACCCCCTCTACGAGTGTCTGCATATCCACCACACTCTGCGCAAGACTGACGTGTTCATCAAGAAGTTTGACGAGTTCCGACGCTCGCATGTGCAGAACATTGTGCCTACAGTTGCGAGCATGTCTTCTGCTTCTGAAGACGGAGTCGCTGAGATTCTGCAGAACCTGGCCGGTTTCTGTATTCTCGACCGAACCATCTCTTCTCGAACCACAAAGGGTTTCCGACCTCAATCTGACGTTGACGATCTGTGGATCTCGCTGTCTCAAAAGCTCATGGGTACTTTGGGTCATGAGTTGGCTTCAGTTCAGGATCAGGCTGTCTTGGTCAACCTCAAGGCCCAGCTGGGACTCTTTGTGCAGACCATGGAGCAGTACCGGTTCGACACCGTCAACGTGGGCGATTTCCTGCTGCTGTCGTTCCGAAAGTTCTCCCAGTTTCTCATTTCCGGCTTCGACAAGGACTTCAACACGGGCATCATGGAGGACGACACCAACAAAATCACCATCCACGACGCCGATCGGTACGAGAAGATTACCCGGGCGTGTTGGTGGACTCCCGAAGACGACGAGGCTGCTGGAGGCAAACCTGGAGCTGCTGCCGATGGCGTGTTCCCCAAGACTCTGCCCTTCTCCCCCATCTTGCCTCTTTGTTGTGCCAAGATTACGCATCTGATCCACCAGCACTATGCGTTTTTGGACGAGTTCAACGTCTCTGAGGTGACCCAGACCGAGGACTACGTTCAGCAGGCCATGGACTCGCTTCTGAACGACATTATCTGCGACACTTTGCTGCATCGGCTCATGACCACCACTCGAGAGCAGATTGTGCAGATTCTGATCGACCTGCAGCAGTTTGAGCGGGTCATTCCGTTCATTGCCCAGAGCATTGTCGACGGACGACCCTCGCAGAGAAAGTCCAAGATCACGCTCAAGGCCCAAAAGAAGTTCCAGCTGGCCAGTGCCAAGGCCGAGTCGCGAATCTTTGAGCACGTGACCCAGACGGTTGACAACTTCATGGAGCTCGAGGACTACGACTGGTCGACGACTGTGTCTTCCGACGAGCCGTCCTCGTACCTCGACGAGATGGTCAACTTCCTCACCATCTTCTTCAACTCCACGCTGGCCGATCTCCCCTTTGCCATCAAGAACTACGTCTACTTTGGCGCCTTTGACCATCTGGCGTCTTCGTTGCTTCAGATTCTCCTGAATGCTCCTCGGGGTCTCATCACCACCGAAGCAGTCCACAACTACAACATTGACATTCAGTACATGGAGCAGTTTGTGACGACACTGCATCTGGACGGAGGCAACGCGTCGCTGTCGACCACGTTCATCGAGATCCGACAGTGTCTCGATCTGCTCATGTCCAACGAACTGTCCAAGGAGTACAACAACCCCCAGATCCGAATGCGACGGTACGACCGAATCAAGCCGGAGGTGGCCCAGCAGCTCATGGACATGTCGCAGACCATGAAACAGCCCCAGAGTCCCCAGATTGGAGGAGGTACGCAGCAGAAGCCCACGTCGAGGTTTATGCGAATGTACAGGAATGCCAGTGGTACTCATGATGACAAGTAGGAGCGACAAGCATGAGCGGAGCGAGTGCTTGTACACTGGAGACAACGAGTACAGGCTATATAGATTAACATGTATGATATGATTGACTGTGGATGTAATACAGGAGGAGATTATATTCGAATGGTACTGGTAGACTCTGGGAAGCTGGTTTGCTATGTGCAATGACTTTTTAGCAGAATGTTGTATCAAGCTATTACTTCAAGGAGTGTCTAGAACCTGTCTATCACCTCTCTATAGTACACTACAGGTACGCCAAAGGTTTGATGAGTATATTGTTGTTATCGCAGAGCTTCAGAGATTAATCTGGTGTCACTCTTTCCCTATGGTGCAGTATCAAAATGTTGAGTATCATGGCCAACCATCCTCTCATGGTTCCTACAGTATTAAACTTTGTAATATCGTTCTGAAAGGACGTTTACGGAGTGTCAGAGATAGGACTCCATGAAGACACTACCAAACAGCTCAGAGGAGATATATATTGTACCAGTAACTATTTTGAGGCATTTCCATAGTAGCCCGTAACATACAGTATAATTTTCAACGGTATTCCTTGTCTCTAGAGCAAGTCTGAGCCCTTATTCTCCCTCAACTAACTTACTTGGCACACCATAACAATCTCAACAAAACTGCCACCTCACCAATATCACGCGAAAATACACAAAAGTCTCTGAGATATGACTTTTTATGTCTCTAAATAACAGATCCGCTTCTTTCCCTCCTACTCATAGTGTCTAAACGGTGTATGACATCGCTTCGCTCGTCATACACACGATAAAGTTCTCCTGAAATTTCAAATCCAAATTTTTTCCATGATCCGAAACATGACGAAAAAACCGCTGGAGTTCACGTTGCGGGCCAAGTGCTCGCGATCCAAGGCCCGGGCCGCCGATATGGACCTACCTCACGGCCGGGTCAAGACTCCCATGTTCATGCCTGTGGCTACTCAGGCTTCTCTCAAGGGCCTGACTCCCGAGCAGCTGGAAAAGTCCCTGGGATGCAATATCTGTCTCAATAACACGTACCATCTTGGTCTGAAGCCCGGTCAGGACACTTTGGACCGGGTTGGAGGCGCACACAAGTTCCAGAACTGGAATAAGAACATTTTGACCGACTCTGGAGGGTTCCAGATGGTCTCTCTGCTGAAACTTGCCCGGATCACTGAGGAGGGTGTGGAGTTCCAGAGTCCCCATGACGGTTCTCCAATGCTGCTCACACCCGAGCATTCCATGTCGTTGCAAAATTCCATCGGTTCCGACATCATGATGCAGCTTGATGACGTTGTGGCTACTCTCACTGAAGGTCCGCGTATGGAGGAGGCCATGCACCGATCTATCCGATGGTTGGACCGGTGTATCAAGGCCCACAAGAACCCCGATACCCAGAACCTGTTTGCGATCATCCAGGGCGGCCTGGACGCTGAAATGCGGAAATACTGCTGTCACGAAATGATCAAACGAGACACTCCAGGCTACGCTATTGGAGGACTCTCAGGAGGAGAGAACAAGGAGGCCTACTGTGAAGTCGTGACTACCTGTACGGATATTCTGCCCGAGAACAAGCCTCGATACTGCATGGGAGTCGGATATGCCGAAGATTTGGTTGTTTCTGTGGCTCTTGGAGCTGATCTGTTTGACTGCGTCTACCCTTCTCGAACAGCTCGTTTCGGAAACGCCATCACACGATACGGAAACCTCAACCTGCGAAACAAACAGTATGCCGAGGATTTTAGACCGATTGAAGAGGGCTGCAAGTGCCCCACGTGTCGTCCCAAGTCTGAGGGAGGTATGGGCATCACCCGAGCTGTCATCAACTCTCTGGCGTCCAAGGAAACCACAGGAGCCCATTTCCTGACCCTGCATAACATCCACTACCAGCTGAATCTCATGAGCGAGGCCCGGGAGGCGATTCTCGAGGACCAGTTTCCGGAATTTGTCAAAAAGTTTTTCCATGATCTGCATGGAGAGAAGGAGAAGTATCCCCAGTGGGCGATTGATGCGTTGAGGGGGGTGGATATTGATCTGCTGGAGTAGTGCGAAGGCGAAGCCTGAGTGCTACTAGAAAAGAGATGAGTCAGTCATCTAGCAGCTGTCTTAGTAACTATCTCAGCCTTTGACAGTTGTGACCCCATCATGGACCTGGTCCAAGCATATATTGTAATTTTATTGTTGTATTTAGAGTGAAGATGGTGTGGGAGAGCATATCCGTTAGATTGAAACATTATAGACACCTGAAAGACATGGATGGAAGAACAAGTATCAAACAATGACACTCAAAAAGGAAGACCTATAAGTATCACCTCTCCAGCAAGCCACGATAGTCACATAAGAGCTTACGTCTGCCCTTGATATCCTCACATCTGATGACCTTGCTATTCCACCTTCCAAGGGTCAACCCTGACTAACCCTGGACATCCTGTAATTGTAGTCCTTCAGCACGACACGACACATGACTCCATAACACCAGGTGATGTTCTTCTTAAACAAAAAGTACAGCCCACCCGCTGACGCTCGTGAGCTGTGGGAAAAAGATTACAGCACCCAGGATTCTCGTATGGTCTCCCACTACAATACTAACTGGGCTCTCTGGTGCTTGACTATGGCTGATTGAACGGGAAGCCGTATTTTCACCAGGATACGGCCGTAACCAACTGCGCCGACCCGGAATCGAACCGGGGGCCCATCGATGGCAACGATGGATTTTACCACTAAACCATCGGCGCGAATTTGGCTGAAAAAGGGCAAAAATCGCGGGGATCCGAGGAGAGCGATATTGAGCCGGCGAGAGCAGTGAGGGCTTAGTTAGGGGTGCTGTTGGATACACCGTGATGTTGCGATCAAAACGGTATAAATAAATCCGTGTTTGGTTCACTGCACGTGTTTTTGCCGGCTTCTCCGTTTGTCTAGTTGTGACTTTGAGTGCTATGCAGATCACCCGAAATAACTGAACTAGTAAGCTTGTACTGTTGTCATTTGTAACTTGAAATGCTTCATCTTTCTTTAACACTTGCTACCTGTCTTCTCTTGTTATTTTGTCGCTTGTTTTTCTTCCAGACAGTGTACTTGTATACACATGAATACAATCGTCTCCACATATTCAGAACAAAACAGATGAATCTTTGGTTACATATTTCAGTGCCATATTCCACTACTCATACCTTCTCACTACACTCCACTAGATCGTTCAATCGAATAACAATATATACATAGAAACACATTAGTTAGAAACAGAAACATGGTTCAAAACACAGAAGCACCCCCTTAATCCAACGGCAACGCATTGACCTCCACGTTGATCAGCTCCAGGGCTCGTTTCTGGCTCTGGATCTCGCGCTCGAGCTTGACAAAGAACTTGTTGGCCACGTCGGCCTTCTTAGCCATCTTGGAGCACTCGTCTCGTTTTCGCGAGTTTTTCTCGATCAGCCGGTCGAAACCCGCTCGCACCTCTCGGGCAGGGTACTTGAGCACCTGTCTGCACTCCTGGGCGATTCGCTCACTGTTGGAGTGGATGTAGTCGATGGAGTTGACTTCCGAGACGACTCGACGAGCCAGGTTTCGAGGCACAGCCGCAGGCATGTCGTAGATGATGTAGCCGACGGATGCAAGCACAGAGACGACACAAACAGGCAGAATCAGCTTCTTGACAGTGCCAAACTCAGAGGCTATGATGTTGGACATGAAATGGACCCATCCTCGGTTGACAATGAGTCTAGAACCGCCAACGACAGACGCCAGAGTCAGGGCGTTGGAAACAGCGGTGGCAGACTCGCTGGACAGCATCTTCTGAGCGGTTTCGCTCTTGGTGAGGTTTTCCAGCCCCAGCAGCGACTTGAGCTTGCCGGCGTAGTCGTAGGTGATCACGTCGGTCATGGACGGCAGCTGGATGTCGATGAAGTCGGACGGGTAAATGTCCGTCTTGATGGCTCGACTGAGGGTGTCCTTTCGTCGCGTGAACATGAGATCGTGTCGGAAGACCTTGTTGGCCATGAACTCGGAGCCAATCTTCTCGGCACCGACAGTGTTGATCACGTCGACGGCCTGGATCACGTGAGCCTTGGCCTTGTCCTCACACTCAATCACGGCAGTCTGCAGCTGAGCAACAATCTTGTCCATGGTAGCTTCAGCGTAGGCGTAGAGATCAAAGTAGGAGGAAAAGGCAGGGGAAACAGTAGCCAGCTGCTCAAACTTGGCAGAGAGACCCTCGCGAGTCTCGTAGTAGGCTCGCTTGCAACATTCCTCGAGTGTTTGATCAACCTGAGTGGAAGCAGAAGTGGAATCACTAATAGACCGGTCGTATTGCGGAGTGATCTGTTTGAGCTGGGTCAGCAGGATATCCTTCTGTTGCTGGGAAACGGCCTTGTTGGCATGCACGAGTTTCTCCAGGTCGTTGAGAATGTGCGTGAGGTAGGTCTTTGCCGGCGACAGTTTCGACACGGACCGTTTTTCCAGCACAAAGTTTCGCAGCGACTCTTCCAGAGCGTCAAAGTCAGCATCGCTCATATCTGGGTTGTTGTTATCAGGGTCGTCATCGTCTCCAGGACCGTCGTCAGGACCAGCAGGGCTCTTTTCCAGTTGTCTGGAAGAGGAGACAAAGTGGACAAACTCGGAGGCGTCCTTGTGAGTGGCAGGCGACAGTTCCTTGACCTGGTCGAGAATCCGCTGCTTGCATCGCTGTTTGTTTTTGATGGTGTCGAACCGGTTGACGACAATGAAAACGTAGGACTTTTCTCGAGCAGCTGCTGTGATGAACTCTTTAGCAGAAAGGGTAAAGTGGTTCTCAGCGGAAACGACGAAAATGACCAAATCAATCTCCTCCTGGCGAGAAAAGACCTGGGTGGTCTGGTACGAGTCCTTGTTGAGACCAGGGGCGTCGATCAGTGAAATATCAATCACGCCATTGTGCAGAAGCGACTGGGTGATGGGTCTGTTGTCCACGGTGTAAATCTTCAAGATATGGTATCGATCCACCTCGTAAACAAGGTCCTCCAGGTCTCCCAGCTTATGTACCTCATACGTGGCCTCCGAGTTGCGGTTGTATTCCACTCCCAGAGGCACAGCATGAACTTCCTCCACGTTATCGTTTTCTCGAGCGTCAATCACCTCGCAGAAAACGTTAGTACAGGGCTGTTGATCTTCAGGCAGCAGGTATCGTCTCAGCAAAGCATTACAGAAGGTCGACTTGCCCGAATTCACGTCTCCCGTGATCAGCACTTTAGAAGCTGTGTCGTCGATTCTGACTCGCAGATTCGACAGGTGTTTCATACATTTGGAGATTCGCGTATCGATGAGCACTCCCAGGGCCTCCTTGTCGAACTCATGCACGTCCTTGGACGCCTTGGAGTCGTCGACAATGGCGAGCTTGAAGATATTGAACTCGGAAGGCACTGTAGGCAGCTCGTCAAAGCCGTCAATGTAGCTCTGACGCCGGTTTACAGGCGCAGGAGTGGCGTCTGGAACCGGAGGAGCCTCGCCAAATATACTAACGTTTCTTAGCAGCTCGTTACGAGGGTCCTGGATGGCCTGCAGGTCAGGAACGGGACTGGAGTGTCGAGACGAAGCAGCTGTAGAAGGGCCTGACTCAGCAACAGGAGGATAGTACACTGGACGGTCTCGATTCACGTCCTGCAGCTCCCGGAGAATGCCGAGCACGGCCGAAATGGACCGTCCCAGCGAAATCCGGTTCTCGTTGTACCGCATCTGGCTCAGCTGGGCCTGCATCGTCTGCCGGGTCTCGCCACTGAGACGTCGATGTGAGCTGTCTGCAGCCTCCAAAGTCGACCCATCAAAGACAATGAGCTTGGACTTGTCGACCAGATCGTCGGTGATGACGCTTCCGGACACGGACGAGGGTGCATATCCAGAATCGCCATTGTCAGAACCTCGTCTGTGGAAGTTGTCGTGGTTACCGTTGGAATGACCGTTAGAGTGGCCATTGGAGTGGTTTTTTTGGTCGGCATCTTTACTGCTGCCGGGCTCCTGGCCAGGAGCGTAGTCGTACGGGTCGCGGTCGGACATGGCAGGCTCACAACAGGTGGTAGGGCTGGATTTCAAAAGATTTCGCAGGACTGGAGATGCGTTAGCAAGTTACCCGGAAGAATGTTGGGATATGTAGAGTTGTGATCTGATGTTAAAGTAGAGGGAGTGGCAAAAAATGAACAAGTGAGGAAGTGAGTGAGTGTATGTCACGTGACTAGTCATGTGACTACTACCGAGTTGCTTATGTAATCGTATACGAGATACCTCCCTAACTGCTGTCTACAACTCCGTTTGCTGACATTGCTACTACAAGTAACAAAGTTTCAGGAACACCAAAACATGTGATCTGAGTGAATGATCATGTGGTTTTGGATCATGTGACTGGGAACTTTATTTGGAAGAATATCCGAGATTTGGGCTTGTCACTTCCGTCGCATGACTGAATCGGCTTCATCAAATACCACTTCACCTCTTCTCTTCACCTCGTATAGATCTCCGTGCATCGGGGTTAGTGTGGTCTGTTAAGACCTAATTTGGAGCAAGGTTTGAAATCCCGCAGGAGGGGGGGGCGGATTAGTAAGAAGATAGAGAGGGTTTGGAGGCTATAAGACAAGTTCGTCATGGTTTAAATAGCTCTATCAGGCTACGGGGAACTTTTGAGAGCTATAGCTCATTTTTCCATCGAGTTGTGGTGGCTCTTGTTTAGTTGACACCTTCCAAGTAAGGTAAGCTCATAGTTGGGAGCTGTAGTTAGCTGTTATTTTTAATAGTCGCAGGTTCGAACCTCAAAGGGGTCGTTTTCAGAAAGTCTTAGAATTGATGAAAAACTAGTGAAATATACGTCTACTCACCCTCAATATAAATATTCCACTTTGCTTCCAATTTTCCATTCCCCTTTTTCTCAATTTTTCAACCACCCCCCTCTACCCAACTGAAACTTTTTCATACATGACATACTTGTACATCACCACCACACAACACTCCTCAAGATGATGTCGCTATTGAGACAGGTGCGGCACATGTCGTCTGCCGCCGCGGCGCCCAGCGGGTTCCTCAAGGTGTCCGCCGAGCAGATCAAGCCTCTGCTGCTCGCCAACCAGCACATTTTCGCCAAGGTGCACATGCACAACAACGCCTACCTGGTGACCAAGGGCGATCAGATGCGGCTTCCCTACCGGTTCAAGGGTCTCAAGGTCGGCGACGTGATCAACTTTGAGCACGTGAGCCAGATCGGTTCGCGGGATCACGTGTTCCAGGGCGACAAGTACATTTCCCAGGACCATTTCAACATCAAGGGCGTGGTGACTGCTCTGACTGCCGAGCCCATGACCACCCATGTTCACCATCGAATCAAGGATAAGGGTTACACTCGAACTACTCGAAAGGTGCCCCAGACGATTATCCGGATTAGTGAGCTGGAGCTGAAGGCCTGAATACGAGCGTAGCGAGTAATCAGAGCTATGAGTTGAGCTCAGCAGAGCCCTGACGATTCACTTGTTCATGGCTCTGATATGTATATAGACGAATGGCACGTATGTGCGTGGAGATGAGAGTGTAGGTTGTCTAGTGTGGGCACATGTTTGTAGTCTAGGAGGGTAATGAGGGTGTGGTTCTTACAGTAGGTTGGTGTGATTAAGAGTGCTACTTGTATTTTTTTGAGATAGAGTGGTGAGAATACTTTTAGTTGTAGTTTGGTGATCAGGTCTTCTGAACGAGTGCGTTTCTTACAGTTATTACTCTGTTCTTTTCGTGGTACAAGTATGCCTCTCAGTTCTGACTATTCATCCTTCTGTTGAAACAGTGACTGAAGAACTCTTGTCTATTGAGTATGATCTAGACGAATGACTGACTTGCTCATATTGAAGTAAGAGGTACAATGTACAACAGTAAGATTGTGCTGTAAGAAGTATAGCACTAGGACGAAGCAACGAGAAGTATGGTCATATCTGAGGAAGGATGACTAAGACAGACCCTTACTAATCAGTGTCTTCTACATTGCTGATGGTTCAATATTGAAATGAATGTGATAAGTAACCATGTGAATCTATTGAGCTCTTTGGAGGTCTCTTTACAATAAGGCGTTGATATGGTATTCGTGCTTGACTCTATATACAGTATGTACCGGTACTTGTAAGATAAAGAGTCTTTCAATTTACAGTCACAGCAGAACTGAAGAATAATACAATCTAGAGCTCATAATATGAATAGAAGTACATGATTGTAAATATCATCTAGCTCAAAAAACATCAATTGTTCATTTTCACAATTTCTCCACTCAAACACCTCCAAGAACCGCCATTCTCAACCTCCCACATGTTACACTAACCCCCCAACTAAACACGCCTCTTTACTCACCTCCCAAACAGTGCGGCTTTAACGGGACGTGACAGAAGATGGTTTCAGTCAACTCCGTCATAATTGAAGATATCCGCTCAAACAAAAATGGAATCAACTAAAAAGCGCATTTTAAACACACTCATGACTTCCCCTTATTTCCACCACCTCTTTGACACCCCAGAAACCACACCCACATCCTCCTTTAAACTCATGCATGCCTTGCATATCACCACTCCATACTGTCGATACCATCAACACACCACCACTACATGGGCGAGTTCCATATCAACCTGATTCCGACGTACGACGACGCGCACAATCTCACGGACGACCTGCAGTCCGTGAGCTCGTCGCCGTACTCGGTCACAGTGCCCAAAAACAGGCTGCGAAGCCGCTCGGACCTGTCTGAGATTGCCGATCGATCTGTGAGCACTGGCGCTCTAGATCGATTGGTTCCGAACCAAAACAAGATCCGGGTCGATCGACGGGTCGTGAGTGACACAAACGGCGACCCCGGCGTGAATTTGGGGCCGAATTCGGGGCCTGGACTGACCCACCATCTGTCCCACGCGAATCTCAACTCGTACAGCAATAACACCTCGTTGCAAACGCCCCAGAAGCTCAAATCGAGCGTCAGTTACTCGTCGCTGCATCGGACGCCGAATAACAACAACTTTGACACGTCGTTTGCGTCGCTACAGTCCGAACAGTCGTTCCATACGGCTCCTTCTCCAGACGGACTGCTGTCTTCAAGTCCCAACGATAGCAGACAGAAGTTCCAGAAAAACCGCGACATTTTGCGCCAGGGAGCTCCCTCCCCGCTGAACCTCACCCCGGGCAACAGATCTGTCAACGCCACGTCTCCCCATCCTCCTACTCCGTCTGCGTACCTGTTTGAGAATGAGAACCTGCATAACACCGAACAGGTGACCAAACAGAGCCCTATCCAGTACTCTTCCCCTCATCCAATTGGAAACGCCATCTCCTGGAAAGCCGACGAGCCGAGCAATTGGACGCTGGATAGAGTGCTCATGTTCCTGGACTTGTACCAGTTTGGGCCTGATTGGGTGCAGACATTTACAGATAGAAATATCACTGAAGGACGGTTCCTGGAACTCGTCAGTTACCAGAAACTCAAAGCCCTCGGCCATCTGAGTCTCAACAACGGAGAAGTGGACACGTCACCGAGCAGATTCATCCACATCTTAAGAAAGACACTCAATCGAGGCACTTCCAGTGGAACGATTGATTTGGACGCTCTCAACTCTTCTCAATCAAGTGATGGAGGAACAACAGTCGGAAGACAGACCGTGGCGAACGCGACAAACGGCACTAATCACCCTAATAGCCCTCAACAAGCGTTCACTTCACCTCAAACGAGCTCTCCTGTGATCCCCCAGAATAGTCCTGTTCCACACCACTCTCCTGCCCCCTCAGAACCTCCTCCACCTCCTCCTCCACCCTCAGGACCTCCTCCTCCTCAGCCAAAGGCTCATATTCCAAACAGTCCTTCTACGTCATCGCTAACATCTCCTCTGGTACCTACGAGTTCTGCGCCTGCTGACAAAATCACGCCTCGTCCGCTCAAGACAAACAGACCACAGAGACCAATGACGGCGTACGAGGGACTGTACAGAACCATGAAGTCGCCCGTGTCTCCTTCAGGCAACTTTTTCCGAAGAACCCACCACAAGTCTTCGTCCTCGGAGTCGTCCATTCTAGGAGAAGACGGACTTCCCAAAGAGGAAGAGAGGAAGAGCAGGAACCTCTTTTCGCGGCTCAGAAGAAGAGACAGATCGTCGTCGAAAAACAGAGGAAACACGATCCCCCGTTCTCCCGTGGACCAAGACGGAGCTGCGTCTCTCTACTCCAACGAGTCCAAGGACAAAACGTCTTCCCCCACTCTGACATCGAATTCCTCCGGCTGGGCACCTCCCAAACCGCCAAAGGTGCCTATTCCGAACCCCAGTTTCAATCCTCCTGCTCTTCCTCCTCGGTCAGGTTCTCAGCAGACTCCCACCTCGGCTTCGACTCATCACTCTGGCTTTTCCGTCAGTTCACAGCCAGCACCTAGTACTCCCCTCGATCGGTACTTTACGACCACCAAGAACGACCGTGTGATCTTGGTGACGCTGGATAACGTCCATTTCGTCGTTGCTGACCTGAAGAATGTCCTGTCGGTTCCTCAAGCTACAGACGTGATTGCGAAGGCCTTGGACTTGAGTACTCATGATCTGCACTTCAGACTCACAGATGTCGGCTCAGAAGCTAGTGAAAAACTCGACGAAGAAGCTCTCAGTTATATATTCTCCGATGGGAAGGTGATGCTCTCAAACTACAAGCTCCTGGTCGAATCAGCTTCTCCTACAGCTACCCTAGCCCCCGCTATGGCTGCCCAGACCTCCTCTTCGGTCACCTCGTCCCCCGGAAAGTCGATTTACTCCCTGGAAACGCCCTCTGGAGGCACAAAGTACCCTGCCACGCCTTCCTACCTCTACACTAAGACGAGTGAGCCTCCTGGCGACTACTTTTCCAGCCAGCCGCCTTCGAAACCGACCCGGCAGCCGTCCCAGTCGTCTATTCAGACCGCTTCCGACGACCAGGACTCGTTCAAGGTGATCAGACCGCCGCCAAAGAAGGAAATCAACTTTGACAATAGACGGTCGTCGCCGTATGACACGTTATCGAGGAATACTTCTTTCGTTGCCCGAAGAGAAGCTCCCAGACGTCCAGAATCGTCCTCTTCCGTCAGAGTTCGATCTACTGCTGTCAACTCGTACACTCCCGGTGAGTCTGAAAAGTTCATTCCCAGACCGTACCATGGAGGCAGTAATCGGCTAGTTATGCGCAAACCTGTGAGTGCAGCTTCTTCGCCTGTCGATCAGCAGTCGAACGATCCTACTGCCACGTCTGCTACTACTTCAACCACCTCTGTGGCTCCTCAACCGTCACGTCTCAACCCCAAACTGTCTGGAAACTTCACGTTTGGCCGCTCAGGACTCAAGTTCAAGGTCCCCAACTACCAGGACAAGCTTCAGCGTCGATCTACCGCCTCCTCGGTGCGTGTTCCTCCTGAACAAAACTTCCAGGAGAACGACATTTCTTTCGACGACATTCAGTTTGACGACGACGATGACGAGTCTGACGACGGCCTGTGGTCCAAGAAGCTGACTAAGCCGACGGAAGCCGTGTCCTCGGCTGTTTCTTCCACCCGCACATCCACCTCGTCTTCTTCAGACGTCTGGGCCGTTCGTCCTCCTGCCGAAGTCGTTTACGACAACCTGGAGCGGTTCTTCCCCAACGCGGATCTCGACAAACCGATCATCGACGATGTTGAGTCGCCTCCCACGTCTCCTGACAAGCGAGGCGATACTCTGGACTACGTGAAACCGCGGTCTATGATCATTGACCAGAGTCAGAACGACAGAAAGGCCACGATCACGCCTCTGACGTCCAAGGTGTCGGATATCAAGGAGGAGGGCACGCTGGAGAAGGAGGACAAGCCTGTTGCTGCGAAATTCTCGCGAAAAACTGGAACTTCACGAATTAAATCGATTCGAGTGGTTGCCAGGGAGGCTTCCGAGGCTAGAAAACGGTTTTCCACGTCTTCTACAAAGTCTACAGCTACCAATCCTGCCTTGTTGCGACGAAGATCGACGAAAATGTGGGGACAAAAGGTGGTGGAAGCTACGCCCAACCAGATCAAAAAGGGCCATATTTCCACTGTACGTGACCAGCGAGGCCATCTCAAGAAGTTTGTATGGGTCAAGGGTGAGCTGATTGGTGTGGGTACCTTTGGAAAGGTCTACCTCGCTCTTAACGCGACTACGGGAGACATGATGGCTGTGAAACAGGTGGAAGTGCGAAACAAGGCTGCTGCAGAGGTGGGAGTGGGTGCTTTGCATGCCGAGGTTGGTACTATGAAGAACCTCGACCATTTCAACATTGTGCAGTACCTGGGTTTCGAGACGATGCAGGACCACACTTACAACTTGTTCCTCGAGTACGTTCCTGGAGGAAGTGTAGGATCCTGTCTTCGTAACCACGGTCGGTTTGAAGAGAACATTATTCGTTTCCTGACTCGGCAGATTCTCGAGGGTTTGGCCTACCTGCATGGATGTGGCATTCTGCACAGAGATCTCAAGAGCGACAACCTGTTGCTTGACCTCGACGGAGTGTGCAAGATTAGCGACTTTGGCATTTCGAAAAAGTCATGTGACATCTACTCCAACGACGCGGAAATGTCCATGCAGGGCACCATCTTCTGGATGGCTCCTGAGGTGATTCACAATGTGATTCACAACGAGAAGCAGGGTTATTCGGCTAAAGTAGACATTTGGTCTCTGGGATGTGTGGTGTTGGAGATGTTTGCCGGAAGACGACCGTGGAGTAACGATGAGGCGATTGGAGCCATGTATAAGCTGGGAAACAGCAGGTTGGCACCTCCTATTCCGGAGGATACGAAGAAGTTTGTGTCGGAGGATGCAAAGGATTTTTTGGACAAGTGTTTTATCATGTGAGTACGACGACAACACGAGCCAATGCGAAGCGTTGGTGAGAACCACCAGAACGAGCCAATGCGTAGCGTTGGTGAGATTGGAATGGAGACTTCTCCTTTTTTTTTTTTTTTTTTTTTTTTCGAATGGTCTTGAACTACCTCTTTAGTTTGGCAAAACCACTCGCGGCAAGCCGCTCTTGCTTTTGCACTTACTAACCCAGCGACCCCGAACAACGACCCACCGCCCAGCAACTTCTCGACCACCCCTTCTGCAAGCTGAGCCAGGATTTCAACTTCCTCGACACCTCGCTCGCCAAGGTGATTCGGTTCAACGACAAGCGACCGATTCAGGAGTCGCAGTAGACATATTTATTAATGATACCATAATGTATAAGAGGGCGTGTAGTGAGTGAGTGAGAACCCAGGTCTGTAGTGGTGAATATTGTGAATTGGGCAATAAATGAACGAATAATTTCGCTACCTGAAGTGTAAGTAGCTAGAATGTACGTACATTAGTGAGCATCTTTTGAGATTTATTTGCAATTTTCACTTCATTTTTCCAGTATTTTTCTGTTCACTATTCACCTCTTCAGCCGTTCAAACTTGCTTCTATGGCTTAATTTGACAGAGGTAAAACGTAACAATCACATCAACTATTTACTTAGAACTTAGTTAAGGAGCTGGATCAACATTTCTCTCTATCGAGACTCGTCATGTCAGCGTGAAATCAGGGTCAGGTCTCATAAGCACCTCTTTATGATTCAATTATTCAGGATCGACAGTTCCATCAGTTAGAATTTCATATCACAACTTAGGAGAGCTTTAGCTTAGCGTGTGGGGATGGAGACATTATTGAGCATTATTTTGTATGACAAGGTGGTCTAAAGTGTATACCATTGTACTCGCCACACTTTTCTGATTCGAATGGTATATTAAAAAGTCCCTTTGACCAACGAATTGATACTATTCTGAAGGATGGCCTTCCACCTCTCAATACTATACTGAGAGTTCACGATATGGGTGGATAGAGTTGATGCCGTTCATCTCAGGGCTATATATATATATCCTTGGTAGCTGTAAATCTACTACCGAAATGCTCACCTCTTCCCTTCTGATCTCCTTTCTCGCCTCCTTGGCAGTGGCAGCTCCTGCACCTAAACCCATCTCGTTTGCAGTTACCAGAAAGATCGACACTGTTGGACTTGTCAACGGTAACCATGATCGGTTCCTGTATGCTAATATCACCCTCGGAACTCCTCCTCAGCAGTTTGAGGTGATCTTTGACACTGGATCTGCTGACTTATGGGTTCCTTCTGCTGACTATGTGGGTCAACAGTGTCTCACCAAGTGTCCTCCTCCTCCAGGAACTTTTGTGGCTGGCTCTTCTTCCACTTATAAACTGCTCAACCACGATTTTAGCACTGCTTACGTCGGAACTAGCGAGACAGGAGACTGGGCAACAGACACTCTTTCTGTAGGAGACGTGACTCTCTCCAACTTCCAGTTTGGAGTCGTCGACCATGTGGGCGAGTCTGCTACTGGAATTTTTGGCGTATCTTTCCAGGAACAAGAGAGTGAGTTCTCTCAGCAGAGACAAACGTACCCCAATTTCCCGTTTGCAGCCAAACAGCAGGGATTCATCGATAGAGCTCTCTACTCCATCTACTCTCCTAGTGCCAATTCTCACGAGGCTACGTTTGTGCTAGGGGGAATCGATAGAGCAAAGTTCTCTGGAGAAATAGGCTGGAATGACGTGCCTGATGCTACAGCTGGAGCTGCTATTCTGGCAGACAGTTTGACCCATGATGGTAAGAATATCACTCTCAATGATGCTTTTGCAGTGGATACTGGAGCCGACATTTCGTTCATCCCAGATGAGGCTTTCAAGACGCTTACGAAAGGTCTCAAGATTGGAGAATTTGACCAAGAACTCGGTGTCAATCATATCGATTGCGATACGAAGATTACTGTGTCTTTTAATCTCCCCAATGGAACTATTACAGCTGACGAAAAGTCACTCGTTCTTCCCCTGAGTGATATGTCTGCTGACGCAACTTCAGGCTGTTTCTTTGGATTCAGCTCTGTTGACAACATTGGAGGAGGTACCAATCTGCTCGGAGGCTCGTTTCTGAGAAGCGCGTACGCGATTTTCGACCTCGAAGCGCAGAGACTGGGTTTTGCGCAGGTGGTTTATACTGACGAGACCAATATTGGGCCGCTGTAGGGTTAGTCAGGGTTCGTGAGGAGAATAATGAATAGAATAGTCATAGACTGGAAAGACATGAAGATGTTAAATACCTACAAGTAGAAGGTGGGGTACCTTGTTGATTCTGCTACTCTGTCATGTCTTGAAGAGATGACCATATACCTCTAGTTGGCTTAGGACTCTCACACGAGTACTGTACCCAGTTCGTAATGCCTCATAAAATAACTGGAAAATCACAGCTCACTTGAATCAAACTGTAAGGTCATGGTATAATTACCATTATTTTTTTTTAATTTCCTAAAAATCTGTATAACCCTGAGCACTGAGACAGACATCCATGACCACACACTTCACTCTATTTTCAGACCCGTACAAGTAGTCAAGTGTAACCTTCTCAGAAGTTACTGTATGGTATAGCTAGTCTAAAGAACAGAACGACTTCAAGTATAAAAACCTACCAGTACAAGTACTATCATTCAAAATACTCCTTTCGAATGCTTCACATCGTTCTTTCTCAGAACACTGCCGGCAATCAATACTCAAAATACTCGTTCAGAATGCTTCGCAGCACTCAGTGCTATCTACTTAAAGCACTCTGTTCAGCATTCCTCACTCAGGACTCAATAATATTCAAATACCCGTTCAGAATGCTTCGCATTCTTCACTTCATTACTCTGTGTCCGTTCAGAAAGCTCCGCTATCTTCACTATTCACCACTCAGAAAGCTCACTCGAATGCTTCACAATCTTCTCTCATACTACACACTACAAAACAGTAATTACTCAATGTGGCCGTTCAGAAAGCTCCGCTTTCTTCTCTCACTCACCACTCATACACTCGCTCAGAGTGCTTCGCACTCTTCGCTCGCTCTTCTCATATCAGTCAAATAACTATGTACAATATTTACTCAGACTCCGGCAGTCTATCCTTTTACCCTCTAGTACCGGTCTCGGTTGCCCCAGTTTCCTCGGTCTCCTCGATCTCCTCGATCACCTCGGTCACCTCGGTCGCTGTAACCTCCTCGACCACCTCGACCACCTCGACCTCCTCGACCTCCTCGTCCTCCTCGGTCTCCTCGGTCTCCTCGGTCTCCTCGGTTTCGGTCGTAGCCTCGATCTCCTCGATCTTCTCGGTCGTATCCTCGATCTCCTCGGTCGTTGGATCCGCCTCGTCCGCCTCGTCCACCTCGTCCACCTCGTCCACCATTACCTCGGGCGTTATCCTTCATCTGGTTGGGGTTCGGGGGGGGAACTCGGATGTGTTCTCGGGGAAAGTACTTGATGGACTGGTCGCTGTAGTCAATCTCGTCGGCGGGAACGCCAAACAGAGTGCCGGAAATGGCTCCCATCACAGGCACGTACTCCATCATCGCGTCATTCATGTCTCGTCGCTGGATGCCACTCTTCTCGAAAAGCGACTGTCGGTCGAGCTGCGTGAAGTTGAGACCGTTGCCGAGACCCATGGCCTTGGCCAGGGAGAGGAAGGACCGGAAAATGTCGCCGGGTCGGTCGTTGGGCCGCATTTCGGGCGAACACGAGTTGTAGTAGCCCATGAACGAAGACACGGCATGCTTGAGCCGCTCCACGTCGTTTCCGTTGGGGACGCCGCCCTTTCCAGAGGTGAAGACCCACTTGGTGGCCTCGTCGATGGCCGCCTTGACGGCAGGATCGGCCTCCTGCTCCAGAATCTCAACCTTGTCCTTGTTGTCCAGCATCTTGTTTCGCTTCAGCATGTCCAGGTACCACTTGGAGTGCTCCATGAGGAACATGGTGGAGACACCAGTGGCTCCGTTTCGGCCACATCGGCCCATTCGGTGCACGTAGGGCTCAAACGTGTTGGTGACGCCGTAGTGGTACACGTGGGTCACGTTGGGGAAGTCCATGCCTCGAGCAGCCACGTCGGAAGTCACGAGAATCGAGTGGGGCAGGCCTCGGAAGTCCTCGGCGTTCCGCAGACGCGCGTTCTGGGTCATTTCCGAGTGCATACACAGCACGTCTCGGGGCTCGATGCCAAAGGCCGTGGGATCTTCAATGACAAACTTTTTGAGAATCTGGTGGATGGAGTCGGTCAGCCGCTTGGTGGGGCAGAAAACAATGGCCTTGAAGGGCTCCTTGGGGAGCGTCTCCTGGGCATCCTTCTTCATCTGCGCAGCCATGACGGCAAGCATATCTCCCAGCTGCTCAACCTTGACAAATCGCTGATGGACGAGATCCTGAGCAGGGGACTCCTTGCCAACGGCGTCCACGACTCGCACTCGGCCCTGGCAGTTCTTGATGGCAAACCGCTTGACTCGGTCGTCCAGAGTGGCCGAGTAAAAGTTTCGCTGGTAGGGGTCCTGGGTGTAGGTGCTGATCAGTCGCATGATCTCGCACAGATCGGCCTCAAAGCCCTGGTCCAGCAGCGTGTCGGCCTCGTCGAGGATGACAGAGTCAATGTTCTTGAAGTACTCGGCGCAGTCGGGCTCCTTGAGCAGAAACAGGAGACGGCCGGGAGTAGCCACCAGGAAATCGGCTCCTCCATCGTTAGACTGAGTGGTCATTTTCTGCAGGTGTCGCACAGAAGTTCCGCCAACGGCCTCGGCAACAGTGATTTCCTGCAGGTCTCTAGTCTCGAGCACGTTTCGCAGGAAACCCAGAGTCTGCTGGGCGAGATCTCGAGTGGGAGAGATGACGAGAGATTTAAGACCCTTGACCTTGTCAATGACCTTGGCATCACGTGCTCGCTGAAGAGCAGGGATGCAGAAAGCGGCAGTCTTACCGGTACCGGTCTTGGCCTTGACCAGCATGTGTTCACCCTGGAGAGCGGGAAGCACAGTTCGAGCCTGAACCTCGCTCATGTTGGTGAAGTTCATGGAGTTCAGAGACTTGGAAATGTCTCGGGTGAGGACCCGGTGGTCACCCAGCGCCTGGAACGTCAGGTTGGTCATGTGGGACTTGCCCTCAGGAGCAGTGACGCCTTCAGCCACCAGATCGGACCAGATGGCCTCGCCAGAGTTGGGCTTTCGGCCGTACTTCTGCTCAAACTCGGCGGCAGGCAGGTGGGTGGAGTCGAACATGGTTCGCACGTGGGTCAGAGAGCCCAGACGGGCCTTGACCAGGCTTTGTCGGGAGATTCGGAAAGCCAGCATGGTGTTGTGGTTGAGAGAGTTCTTCCATCTGCACCAGAAATTTCACACAAATAAATTCTCTGCTGGAAAAAAGCCAATTTGGAGAACTCTAATATGTGGCGAGTGAGAAGAGAAGGGCGAAGAAGAGGTAAAAGAGAAGGGTGTGGTTTGGTGGTTTGGGCGTTTAACTGTCTTAGTGAATTTCCTCGATCAACTCGATTATCCACTTTTTGAGGCTGTATTTTTATCAGATCGTTTATGGGCTGTTTTGAGTGGTATTCTTCCATCGTAAGCTTATTATCAGATGTGGGGGTCAGAGGGGTGGTAGTTGAGGCTGGAATGTTGGTTGTGTGAATGCTGACAATTGATCTCACGTTAATTTCGCTCGTTTTTCTCTCATTTTCTCCAATTTTTTTGTCATAATCCTCATTTTTGGCCCTTTCTCAGTTCTGAAAAGTCCACTGAACCCTGCACATCCACGCCATCATATCGATACCATGCACGAGCCAAATCAGCCTTGTTTGAGTGTCCCAAAGTGGCTGATAAAGTGCGTGTATGTTGGTTCTTGAAGTCTCAACTTTATCAGGGAGATGGTGGAGGTGTGAAATGTGGTGAATTGAGCTGAATTTTGAATGGGAGGTTGATGGAGGTGGTGTTAGAGAGCAGTCAAAATTTTGACCCGAAATCTTCAAAATTGAGCCGTCTAGAGACATTTCAAAAGTTAACTAAAGTCCCAAGTAAGATGGTTCCCGTAGTTCAACTTATTTAGCGGTAAAATAAGACTGTTTGGGCTGTAATTTTGTTTTGAGTCCACTTAGACCCTCTGTAACACGTTGCTACAGCTTTCAAGTCGAAATTTCCAAAACTCCCTCTCCTACAGACCTCCTTCTTCTGGCTTCTAAGTAATCTCCCAACAAATGTCAAAATTTCAGAGCCTCAATCTTGTCGAATAGGAGACCCATTATTAAGCGGTCAAACGTCACATTTTCGGTTCAAATTTATACTGCTGATTCCCAGAGATCGTAGCATTCACCTGCTTCAGTCAGTTAGTTATAATCTCTAAAACTGCTCTTTCTAGAGCCCTGTAAAATCTCAACTAAGCTACTTGTATTCTACTTGCAGTTCCTCCTGACGGAAAAACTTTGCCAACCTTCCCAGTCAAATCACCCCATGCCCGCATTCTCCCCATTCTCCCAGTTTTGCTCCTAATCTGTGCTACGCGTGATCAGAACCTACTCATCAAATGTAGAGTTAATTGGAATGAGGAATGACGTGGTGCTCAGGTACAAGTGAGAGAGAAATGTGAAGTCACTACCAGCTTCCCACGTGACACATTCCCCTCTTCTCCTTTTTCTCTTTTTCTACTCCTTCCTAATGCATGCCATTTTTCTGAGTCCCTGGTTAGCATGGAATATGGAGAGTTACCCTACAAAACCTTAATTTGATGATGATAATAGGACAGTAAGCCCACCCCCCCCTCTTCTTCGTACTCTCACAATACTCTACTACTACTCCAATACTCACCCCCAATAACCACAACAACGGTCCTACCTACTATATTCGTGAATACTGCTGGTAGACGCGCAGGCATTAGGTATTGCGAGATTGGATTTTTTTCTGAGCAAACCTCCCTTGTTTCCTCTTTGTGTTTGACCACGCCCCAGTACACAAAAACAAAATACACCGGCACCAGCATTATATATAGCTGTGAGAGGTGAAGCTGACGCAACTGGACAAGTTAGAGCTGACAAGTCGGGTCTCTCAGAGTCTAAGTGTGAAGATTTGAGCAGTTCTCATTGAACAGTTAGCCTTAGCTGGTCGTGTTATCGGACGGTTAGCAACTGGTTGTCAGCATGACTGAACAATATTATTCATCGGAAATGGGCCCGCCACCGCAACAGTACGATTTCAATAACGTGGCGCCCTCCCAGTTTTTCTACGGTGAGTCTACTGGCGCTTCTTTGCCAGCTTCCAGTGCAAGCGCTCGTGCGAGCTCAGTGTCGTCGTCTTCTAACCCAGATAAAGGCGACTCTTTTAACGTAAACGGAGACAACCCCGGTCTCCCATATAACCCTGGCCAGGAGGCCTACGCGCCCCAGTTCCAGCAGGAGGTGTATAACGACCCTTCGCAGGACTACTCGTGGATGGAGGGCGTTCCAGGACAGAATATGAATATGAACCAGGGTCATCAGAATGGACATAACCAGAATATGAACCAGGGGAATATGGGTCATCAGGTCCAAAACCAAGGTCAAGGTCACCAACCTCAGACCCACCACCAGTTCCTCGACCCCCAGTTCCAACAGCATCAGTCCATGCACCAGTACGGTCAGTTTGGCCAGGAGTATGACCAGCAGGCTCAGACCCAAGTCCAAGGTCAAGGCCAAAGTGCCTCACCTCAGGCCCAAAGTACCTCTCCTGTATCCCATACCGCTAGTCCTATTCCTGAGCAGCAGCAGCAGGTCCAAAACCACGGTCAATCTCCTCATGTTCAATCACCCCAGGTTCAGCATCAGAGTCAGTCTCCTCAAGTTCAGACGGTTCAACAACCTCCTACTGCTGGACCCCCTCCGAAATTCATCAACGGAGAAGAGTACCATTTCGTGCCTGGTCTCGGATACTACCCTGTAGCTCGAATCCCTGCTCTCAGACAGCACCAGCAACAGGCCCAGAACCAACCCCAGGTCCAGATTCCCGTCCAGCAGAAGAAACAGCCCACCCCCAAGGCTGCCAAACCTGCTCCTAAACCCAAGGCTGCTCCTAAAGCTCCGCCCAAGAAGGTCCTGTCTCCCACTGCCCAGGCTGCTGGAGCTGTGACTGCCCAGGTGAGTCTCAAAAAGCGCTCTCCTACACCTACAGAGATGCCCGAGGGCGATTTCTCCATTCTGGAAAAGGTCGCGTCTAATCCAGCCGTAGCTGATATTATTCGTGAGACTTTTACACAGCTCGTGGACCAGAAGGACTCGCCCAACAGAGTGGCTTACTCGGCCTGCAGACTGCTTCTCTCTGTTCCTGAAACCGAATGGGGCAAATCGCAACCCGATCTCATGGCTCTGTGTCTGTCCAACTGCTTCAAGGCGTTTGAGGGCGATAAAGACACGTTCCACGACTTTTGGCGAGCCATGCGACGGTACCAGAACTTTGTGGTGCGTCTGCGAGCATGGATGGTCTTCAACGTGAACAAACGGTTCATTGAAGAGTGCACCCATGCTCTGGATTTTCTGGTGGTCATGCGTCTGTCCCACGATACGCTGCTGCAGTTCAAGTTTGACAAGGTGCTCAAGAAACTCATCAAACTCGGCAGTGATTCCGTCAAGGCAAAGTCCAACAAGGTCCTGGATCAGGCTGCCCAGACCGTCAAGGCGGACGACACCTCGTCGGCTTCTCCCGTAGCTGTATCTGAGAAGCCCTCTGGTCCTGCTTCTTCTGCGTCAGCTGTGACTGCAGCTATTGCGGCTGCCAAGGCCAAGAGCGGTAAGGTGACGAAACCGGCTGCGAAACCGGTCGCCAAACCCGCTGCTGGTTCTTTCTTCAAGTCTCTGTCGAAACCGGAAGTCGAAAAGAAGGAGGCCAAAGTGGAGGACAAGAAGAAGTCTGAAGTTAAGCCGGAAGAGAAGAAACCGGAAGCTAAGAAACCGGAGGCCAAAAAACCCGAGGTCAAACCGCCTCCATCGGCTTTCAACGATGTCATGGCCAACATTTTGCGAGTCCCTACCAAACGAGCGTCTCCTGCAGCTTCAGGAGCTCCCGTGGAAGCCAAGAAACAAAAGGTGAAAAAGAAGGTGTCGTGGCGACCGGAAGAGACGCTGGTCGACGTGCGATACTTTGAGTCGGAAAAAGACGAGAACCGCAACCACCACCTGTCCTCGTATAGAGATATGGACAAGGAGGAAGGCCGGGGTCTCATTGGCAACAATAGCGAGGTGGACATTGACTTTGACGCTGTGGAGGACGAGCAGCAGGAGTGGTACGAGCCGGAAAAGATGACGTTTGACGGCGTGAAGGACGACATTGAGCCGAATCCGCCCAAGAGAGGAGGAACCGGAGAAGTCGAGTCGTCCGAGGCTGAGGTTATGGCCCAGAAGAACAAGACTTCGCTGGCTACAGTGTATGGACCTGACGATGATATTCCCGATAGTCCTGCCGAGCCCTCTGAAGCGTCTCAGAACCCTCTGGATCTTCCCGATTCCTTGTTGACTGAACCCAAGGAGATGGTTGTCGCTGAACGAACCAAAAAGATGCTGGGAATCATGTCTGGAGCGTACAGAGTCGTTCCCAAGGTGTCGTTCAAGGGCGATCCCACCGACGAAAACGTGTGCGAGGCCTACGACACCGTCTTTGTGGGCGAATCTGCTCCCGAAAAGAAACCCGAAGCTTCCGAGGTGCCTGCGTTTGACATCTCCAAACTCCCTGGATTTGCCTCGGTCAGCGCGTCTTCTCAGGACCAGTCTACGCCTCCTCCTCCTCCTCCCCCAGCTGCTGCTCCCAACCCTCTCGCTGCTCTGGCTGCTCTTCCTGGCCTGCAGAACCTCATTCCTGCTCTCCAGGCCGCTGCCAACCCGTCGTCTACAGCTACACCCCCAGCCATGCCTCCCATTCCCGGTCTTCCTCCTGGAGTGGACCCCATGGCGTTTGTGCAAGCCCTAGCTCAGATGCAACAACAGCAGCAGCAGCAGCAGCAACAACAACCCCCGCAGCGGTACAATGATAGATACAACGACCGTCAAAGCCAGGGAAGCGTGGCCGAGATGCGCAAGCGGGACGTGAGGCCGGAGATTGCCCGAGCATGGGACAAGCTGCCGGCCAACCGGTACTCGCAGCCCTGTCGTTTCTTCAACACTGACAAGGCCTGCTCTAGAGGCGACCAGTGTATCTTTTTGCATCTCCCCAGGAATTGATAAGTAGGATAGTCATATTAATGCATTTATAGATGAGACCAACAGAACTGTAGATGTAGTGTGTGTAGTGTTGAGATTGTAAGTTAGGTAGCCAGGGTTAGTCAGGGTTGAGTGGTGTGAGATATGGAGGGCAGAACTGTGGTTTTGAAACAATGTAGAAGGGGTAAATAGAGACATTGTAACACGCTGATGTGGTTGTTTTGTTTGTAAAGGGCTTGCAGAAAGGTCTAGAGTGCTGTCTATGCTTTGATTGGGGTTCTCACAGAGAGTAAAAAATACAGGTCAGTAGACGTCCTAGAGTTTAGATATTTCAAACGGGTGTAGAAAAGGACTCCCAATAGTGACAGTCAAAATCTCACAGCGATATCTCGAAAAATGCGTTTTTTGAAGACATCTATTGTTTTCACATACTACCCTTTTGCACAACCTCAATAGAGTGTATATAGACTTTTCAAGTGTTTCACAAGACCCCATTTTGTGAACGGCACAGACATCCCACAAAGGACTTCGTAAGAGAAGATCTGCTACCCCAACCGTTGCGATTCATGTGAGACTCTCCTCTTGTCCATAGCCCTCTTCTTCTAGGAGTAGCAAGAACCACATGTCTTACACTCTCGCGTATTTTACAAGGTTTAGCATGACGTCATGGACTTGATTGGTGGTTGATTAAGGCGTTTTCTGGAGTACTTTGCATGGAGAGAGTTGTTTGTAGAGATTCAGACACACCAAAAATGCGCTTCTCACCACCTCAAATGCTTGGTATTTGATTATTGAACGCCTCTCATATCTCACTGGTGGACTATTTTTAGGTTGACATGTCTCAAAACGTCTCAAATGGAATGGAAGTATAGCGCCGTGAATACGAGCCAAAACGTGGGAAAGATGGAAAAAAATATGGTAAAATACAGAAAATTGCGTAAAAAATCTAGAGAACATTTTCTAGACTATTTGATCCTCTCATGCAATAACTCCTTCATTTGCCCCTTGTTTCACTCCAACACCCCATATTCCCATCTCAGTCAGTATTCGCTAACTTTAAGCCGATGAGATGTCAGCAGATGCGCTTTGGAATGACGTGTGGCGTAGGTGGAGATATAGCAAACAGTCAGTCAGATGTAAACACGGTCAAAATATATGAATATTAATTTCCCTGATTTTTCTCGATTTCCATCGATTTTCCACAAATATTCTCCCCCCACATAGACTCAATACCACCTCAAATTAACTCAACCCCTCAAACACAGCCCGCTACCATAAGTCTGTTGAGCGGCTGGCTGAGAACCTAGAGAAAGAAAATTGCTCACAAATTCTTCCCCCAAAGCGCTTACTAAGCAACACCCTACCTTCTCCCCTCCTCTCTGCACCCTCGGACGATCTTTGCTACGGATAGTGCTCGACAGACGCATATATAACGGTTGTCGTCTTTCGCAGACGATGCAAAAAAGTTGAAAAAGTTCAGAGTTTACGCAAGCGAAGATGGGGTGACGATCAGACAAGGTAGAGTAGGACAATGATGTCATTTCTGACGAGATAAAGAAATAAATTGTCAGAAAAGCTGTATTTGGCTTACTAAGAAATGTTTTTTTTCACTTTATTCCCCCTTTTAAATAATCTCTTTCTACCCCCCCATCACACTGTATAGTTTGAGCTATTAGAGATGGCAGCCATGCGGCAAAACTGAGTTGTGGTGTTGGCTGTAGCAGTATTGGACGTTGGCGGTTACGGATATCTAAGGATGACTAAGGCTAGTGTGGCCTATAGTATCAGTCCACACAAAAGTAGTCCCCTTAATAACGTATAGTGCTATACCCTTGTATAGATTCAGACTATATTAACTTTACTACTAAGATTCCGTGCATACGGCGGATAGAGGAGGAAGAAATTTGAGGATGAAGTAAATGAGCTGGAGAGAATGTGAAAGCATAGAAGTGGTTCAAAAGCCGCCTTTAGCAAAATCCGCCTTTTCCAGAATTTTTTCCGATTTTCCTCGATTTAATCTCGACTTTTTATTTTATTTTCCTTTTCCCTCCCCAACCTAATATTTTCGAACATCAGACCCCGAACATCACCACTTCAACAGCATACACACTACAAGTTTTTGTTTCCATGCGCCAAATAAAAATCGGGATCCGCACGCAGATGATCGTGCTGGTCATCGTGGTGATCACGCTGTCGCTGCTCATTCTGGCCATCGTCACGGGCGTCAAGTACACAAACTCGGTGCTGGAGCTGCGCCAGGAGCGAATCAAAATCGTCAGCATGCTCAAAGCGGCTCAACTCGTGCAGTCCGTGATGGCGATCTATTACCAAGTGCAAGCTCTAGCCAACCGCGACGAGTTACAGGTGGCTATGGCTCGAGCCAAGGCAGGAAACAACACAGACGCCAACTGGGCAGCTACCAGGACACTGATGCAGTCTTCCCTGGACTCGTCAAGCACGTTTTTCCAGATGGAAATCTACGACCGCAGTCTGAGCACGGTGCTGGATATGGGTGGACAAGTTCAGTACGATTTGCCCGGTGCTGAACTCATTTCAGGAGATACCTTTTACTCAGGTGCAGCTCCGAACCTCAGCGAGTTTGCAGATATATTCCCACTACGAGGAGCCTCAGACGTGCCCGAGTCGCTGGTCGAGCATGGAGCACTGATCGGAGGGCCCAGACACTTTTCCCGGTACCCCAGCAACATGAATCCGGTTATGTCGTTCACAGTCCCTATTTATGTGAACATGTCTGTGCTGGTTGATCAGCGGAGTTTGGCGGGGTATTTGACGGTGTCGTGCTCGGCAAATACCGTCATGGACGTGTCCAAAAGCGACAACACGTCACAGGTGGAAAGGGAGGGAACTGTGGTGTTGGTGGAAGCAGTTACGGCACAGGATTTACATAGAACAGGCATGACGCTGGTATCGGAAGCTCCAAAGAGAGAAGAGGTGGATAGAGCTAGGAAAAGGAGACATCTGGAGAAAAGACAGAATTCGAGGGGAACAGAGGATGGAGACGAGATATCTGATGGAGGACAAAGACATCCTCTGACTCCTTCTCCCTTGGATTCAGCGGACGGAATTATTCCAGGAAACGTGAACAAAACGACCCCAGAGACGTCCTATTTCAGGTACATTGTCGCTCCTTATTTGAGTACCGCTCAGACGGACCAGAAGGCGTACACTGACAATCTGTACCCTCCAGCTGCAAAGGCGCTTTCAGCCACGATTCCCAACAATATGATGACCAAGAACATGATTGACGAGAAGATTTCAGCTGGGTATGCTCCTGTTGACCTGTTATTCGCGTCTTGGGCAGTTATCGTCGAAGAACCTCAGAAGGATGTTTATGCGTCAATCAACCGGCTCAAAAACATTGTCATTGGAGCAGCTATTGGTTTGGCGTTTTTGACGGTGATCCTGACCTTCCCCATTGCTGCATATGTCGTCAGACCGATCATTCGACTTCAAAAGGCCACAGAACACACGGCTTACAAGTACAGAACGATTGAGAAGGACGATGGCACTTCCCCTAACCCTCCAGAAAACTCGCCAGTGACTTCCAACGGCGATTCTGGATCTGGACAGTTTGACCTGGAGGATCCATCCGTTCAAACCGTGTCCAAGAAGAAAACGTGGTGGAAACATACTCGCAAGTTTGGCATGAAGATTCTGAGAACCATGGGTATGACTCGGTTCACGGCTGAGGCTCTGGATCTCGACGGACACGAGGGGTACATTGAGATTCATCCTGTGGTGATTGAGGATGAGCTGACGGAGCTGACTCAGACGTTCAACACCATGACCGAGGAGTTGCACAAACAGTACTCGATCATGGAGCAGAGAGTGGCTCAGAGAACGCTGGAACTGGAAGCTGCTCGTGTTCAGGCAGAGAGTGCAAACGAGGCAAAGACGCTGTTTATCGCGAATATCACGCACGAGTTGAGAACTCCGCTGAACGGTATTCTTGGAATGACGTCGGTTTCCTTGTCTGAAAAGGACGCCAAGAAAATTGGCAAGAGTCTCAAGGTGATTTTCAAGTCTGGAGAATTGCTTCTTCATTTGCTGACTGATTTGCTGACCTTTTCCAAGTCCCAGGTTGGCCGTATGGTTCTTGACGAGCGAGAGTTTGTCTTCCACGAGATTTTGTCCCAGATTTCGGCCATTTTCGTCAAACAGGCAAGAGATCATGGGGTGAGACTTACAGTGACCGTCGAGCCTCCTGAGGTGTCCAACTACGTCTTTCTGGGTGACTCCAATCGAATGCTGCAGGTCATGATCAACCTGATTTCCAACTCCCTCAAGTTCACCCCCGGAGGAGGTCTGGTCGAACTACGGATCAAATCGTACGGAGAATTCGACCCTGGAGCCACTGCCAACACTGGAAACGAGCGTCTTGTCGTCAAAGAGGAGCAGCCGCCTCAGGAAAAAATGGTGCTGGATCTCAACTCTGGCGAAATGTTCACAGAGTCGCCGATTTCGTATTTCCGAATGCCCAACGACAACAACACAAAAAGCGAGCCTCATACTCCCTTGGCTACTGTTGACGAGGTTCATACCGTCTTTCCCACGTCTGCAAACTCGGTGGCTACTCCTATGGTCTCATACACGCCTCAGAGCAGCACCACTCCCTCTGAGGAACGTCCTGGATGCTCTCAGTCTGGATCTTCTGGCGGTCTGAGAGCTGCTCCAAAGGGTCAGTCTGTGCGTTTTGAGCAGCCCAGAACACTCGTTATGGAGTTTGAGGTCGAGGATAACGGTCCTGGTATCGCTGAGCATCTCCAGGAACGAGTCTTTGAGCTGTTTGTGCAAGGAGAGCAGGCTCTGAGTCGAACACACGGAGGAACAGGTCTGGGACTGTCCATTTGCAAGCAGCTGACGGCTATGATGGGTGGTCACATGACTCTGAAGTCGAAAGTAGGAGAAGGCTCAACCTTTACCGTTCAAATCCCGCTCAAACAGATGGGTGTCATTGGCAAAGAAGATGCGTACTCGTCTTCCAGTGGAGGAGGAGGCTCGGGTTCTGGGTCGTCGGGACAGAGTCCGCTAGGTGTCGTGCATCCAGACAAGCCTCGGTACTCGCCTTCTGCGTTTACTTACGGAGGTACAGCCATGCGGCGGGCCGAGTTGGTGTCGTTTTCGTCTGACGATGACGATGACGATGAAGACGACGATGACGAGGATGGAGAGGGCAAGCAGGCTTCGCGGACGGTCAGTTATGAAACGGCTCACGAGTCTGTTCCCTCAGTATCTGTCGTGGGTCCTCCTACAGTTCCTGCCATTGCTACGCCTAAGAAGCTCCCTCCTAAATCGGAATCGTCCTACTTTGCGCTTCCTGTTGAAGAGCGGGCTCGAATTCTCGTGGCCGAGGATAATATCGTCAACCAGCAGGTGATTCGTCGAATGCTCAAGCTGGAAGACATTCCCCATATTGTTCTGGCCAACGATGGAGAACAGGCTGTAGCCAAGGTACGAGAGGCCATGGAGCAGGCAAAACCGTTCGATCTCGTGTTCATGGACGTGCAGATGCCAAAGATGGACGGAATTCAGGCCACGCGGTTTATCAGGAACGAGCTAGGATACACACATCCGATTGTGGCTCTGACTGCGTTCAACGACGACGAAAACGCAAAGTCATGCAAGGAAGCAGGCATGTCGGGATTCCTGTCGAAACCAATCAGGAGATCGGCTCTACACGAGACGCTGGTCAAGTTTTGTCCTACAAAAGCGTTTGTGGAGCCTGCTAGGACTCCTAACAGGGATATTTGAGAGAAGTGAGGAGGAAGAGGGATTATGGTGTAATGTGGAGGAAAAAGCATGTCCTAATTAAGGGACTATTAATATTTATAATGCATTATTTATAGACTGACTAGGAGGGGTGTAAGTGGAGATGAAGTGTAGAGTTGATGGAATGAACTGTAAGACTACCAGTACAGTACAAGTACGGGTATGTACTCAACTGTGATGTGTGGAAGCAAGATATTAGTCTAGAGGTGAAGAGAGAGTATCTCCATTGCAGAAACGATTATGGGGCTGCTTCAAGGTGGTGTTGAAGCTGATCTGGGTGACAAGAGATTTTTATAAGCAAAGGGATCAAAGCAGCACAGAAACGAATGCCTTTATATAGTCAGCTGACAACTACTTTGTTCTTGTGAGTTCAATATCAGTGTGCATCTTCCATCTCAGGCGAATCAATTAATGTGGAGAGTCCCTACTCTAATACAACGACTATGTGGGGAAGCATCAAATAGCTTTGCGAGTAGTACCAAATGACTGCTCGAGATGAGAGGATTCGAATGGTCAACTTTTGGCCGTTGTAGCGTCATTGTGGCAGGTATTATGGGAGGTTCTTCTGGAGCTCTACGATACCAGTGACATGCCAAGTGTTGGGTGTCTTTCTGGAATGGAATATTGTGAGCAAGTTGAACAGCTGAGATACAGGTTGATTGGTAGCTCTTGAGACTTACAGTATATTCTGCTTATTGATTCTTTTGAAGCCTTCTTTCTATAGTGATGATCTATGCATAATCCACGAGATGGACTGACGATAAGAAGAGATAACAAGTGTGGCAAAATAAAGATTAGTTGTTGACTAGTATTTGAGAGGCTCGGTTATTTCTTTTGCTTAAGTCTCTGTGTCTCCATCTCTTCTCCTCTGTATGACTTGTGGCTCGAGGCTCATCTAGGCTTTGGTACTGCAAATCACTCATGTGGTCGTTCAAGGTGGCAAATGAAGGCAGCATTTTGAGGCATATGCTACAGTGGAGAGTTCCATCCAGTTCTATTCAGTCATTAGAGGTCCCCACTCATTACAGTGACTAAGTCGAAAGGCTGTATAGGTGTTCTCTAGGTCATGGATGATGGAGATACCTACATATGATATGAGATTGACGTTTCGACTCACGGAGTACTTGTAGATAGATGACATTTCGCACATCATATCCCGTAGAATAACAATTTGGAGTTAACACGGGGTCAAGTTGACCCAGGACTGAGCTCCACCTCACTGTAATAGCTAGCACCTGACTCTAACTCAGGTCATCGTCAGCCACCACTAATCAGATACGAGCCATCTGCTGGAGGCTCAAAATGGCGAATATTAGAAAGCTCAGTGACAGTGTGATAGCTCTCACTTCCCGACGAGCACTGGAGACAGGTGCGTGCGACAAACTGCGACTTCCAGACCGAGGCTCTGAAGGCACCAACAGACTGAATAGGATAGAGAAGATGTCTGTGGCAAGAGAAGAGATAGCCAATGCCCTATACTGCTCACTTGTCTTGACCTGCTTACTACAGTACAGTAAAACAACGCATCTCATTAGCCTACGACCTATGATACCTCATGCTGATGGAGGCACCCAGCATGATCACTAAGACTAGAAGAACAGGTGGCGAGGTGACAGAGTGCTCTAATGAAGTAAAGCCGTGAGTTTTTGAGCAGCTATTTTACGTCACTGTGAGTATGTACTCCGTGTACTGTGACATCCTTCATCTTATTAGCCTATGACTACCAGTAACCTATAGCAAGCTAGGCTAAGGCCTCAACAGACCTAACTGCATTAATGAGGCTACTGGTACACAATATAGACATTTGCCTGTGGCAATAGATTGATATCTCACTCCAGATATACTGTACCGCTCACTTTCCTTCGACCTCCTTAATAATACAGACAGAGCGTCCTATAGCCTATGGCTCACAGTAAGCTATAGCTAGGCTAAGGCCTCAACAGAACAGCATTACTAAGCCCATGTAGGACAGATTGCTACCATCACTTTTTATCGCTCACTGTCAAGAAGTTCACTAATAACCCCTTCATTCAGTATTGCCGTTCACCTCTTCGAAGTCCTGTTTGTGTCTACACTGGGTATGTAGGCATTATCAACACTGACCAGTGCCTATGGCAAGAGATGAGACTACTACGGTGAGGTGTCATTCAGTTGCCTTTAGTATACTCTAGGTTCGGGAACTGTAGCTATAGTATCTCTTCACTTCATTAGCCTATGACCTGATGACAGAGGATAACCTATAGCTAGACCGACACACTCAACAAAGACCATAATCAAGACTAACGAATAGATGCCTATGAAGAATATATTGCTACTAAATCGCAAATACCGCTCACTTGCCTGCGGCAGTTCACTGACAGGGCTGTTGAAGAAGTTTTGCCGTTCATTCGCAAGCAGGGCATCCCTTCACCTAACTACGGATACAAGTCATTAGCCTATACCAACCGGTACCTCATAGGTGGGACAAGGCATTCATAGGACCGAAGAATACGAACCAAAGGAGGGAGCAGTACAGATACAAGTACTCGTGTTGTACTTGTATCGAAATACAATATTGCTACAAGATAAAACCGATGACTTTCCTGTGGCAGTTCTTTCTTGTACGCCCTTCATATCGTTAGTCCATGACAGACGTTGACCTATAGCTAACCAGACCAAAGGCTCACCAGAACAGCATTACTAAGACTAAATAAAGGATAGATTGCTCTCCAGAAAACGCTCACTCGCCTGCGGCAGTTCACTGATATTCCCTACAACTAATGTTGCCGTTCACTTGCTTTCAGCAAGTTCTCTGTTTGTGTCTCTACATCCACTTTTGCCGTTCACTTGCTTTCAGCAAGTTCACTGACAGGTCCGCTCGCAGCCATTTCCGCCTACGGCTACAATGGCTACTCACTCTCTTATCTCCAATCGATTCATTTTTATACATATACCATACATGCGAATAGTTTACTTGAGCTTCTTCTTGGGTCGGAGCTGGTTGGTGTGTCCGCACTTCTTCTTTCGGCAGTTGGTGGCTCGAGGGGGAAGTCGGGCGTAGCACTTTCGGCAGATGGCCTTCTCGCAGTTGTACTTGGAGGCCAGAGCCTTGAGAGAGGGCTCGATGATACCTCCTCGGAGTCGCAGGACAAGGTGCAGAGTGGACTCCTTCTGGATGTTGTAGTCAGAAAGAGTTCGGCCGTCCTCGAGCTGCTTGCCGGCGAAAATCAGTCGCTGCTGGTCCGGGGGAATGCCCTCCTTGTCCTGGATCTTGGACTTGACGTTGTCAATGGTGTCGGAAGACTCCACCTCGAGGGTGATGGTCTTGCCAGTAAGGGTCTTGACAAAGATTTGCACTGGGTTAGCACTAAGAACAAGCAGAAGTATTGGCGATTCACGAATCTGAGCCCGTGACGAGTTTTGTTGTCGGTTTGTGTCGCTATTGTGTTTGTGTCGTTTCGTTCGTCTCGGTGGCAAATGACATTGCCCATGTCGTGGTATCACAAGTCGAATGTCGTGGGTTACAAAGGTCATGTCGTGACCACATCTGGAGTGTCGTGATCACATCTCGTGTGTCGCAAGCGTCGCATATTCGTCTTCTCTCCTTCACCATATCCCATATCAATACTCACTTGTTGTCGATGATTCCTGCTAACTGTCGAGATGGAAAACGGAAGCAAATTTCAGATAGCAGAACCGCTCCCAACGTGGGTTGCCTAATTGGGACCCAGGGTGCAGACGCGATCACGTGTGTGACTGTTGGGAGGATCTAATCGGGTTAAGGTCACGTGCTTAGGGCGTAACCCTAGCTGGGAGGGAGGGAGATTAAGGTTTCCAGGCGCTAATTCTGGGGAAAAGTCACGTGAAGGAAATATTCGGGAGGACGAAATCCGAGGAAAAGAGAAAAGTTACGAAATCTGAGCCTCCCACTGGTCTGATTGAGTCTCACACCGTCGTATTTTGTTTGCCACCGCCACTCGCTGATTACGTAATATTTAGCCGCGGGCGCTTATGTAATACCCTAGCCGCGGCTTGGCATGATGTCATGGTAGGGTTAGGATATTCCTAATTTGTACTTTGGCTGACTAATCAGACCTTGTACCTGTATCGTGTAGATCATTGCATTGTAAACAATGTGGGGTTGTGGTGGGTAAGGAAAATGTGGTCATGTGACCCAAATTGAAGGTCATTGCAAGATTTATGAGTGTACGTCTGGTATACACTAACGCCTATCGTTAGTTCTTAGGCACATCATCTATCCATTCTTTCAGCCGTATGCATGAGTACGGATTGGGGAGGTTGCGTGGTGGGTGTGGTCACTACATAAGCAGTGTGGTGACGACATCGACAATGTTATGCCCATGACATGGACTATGTCGTTATGACCACCTCGGTCATGTCACTACCACCCCCCACCTGGTATAATTACCCCCTTCATCTCCACTGGCGCGTTTAAGATTAAGCTATATGAACCTTAATGTGTTTCGATATTTTTAACACTTTTGGGGGACATCTGTTTGTGTAACCATCTTTTACAACACAGCATTACACACCATGCGACCTCTCATTCGGCTGGCGATGGCCGTGGCTACGGTCTCGCTGTTTCTTCTGTTTGTGTTCACGGGCTCGCATCCTTCGAATCCCACACCTCAGTCCAAGTCCACCGTCAACGTGGTCAAGTCCAGTATCAACGCCTATATCCCCAACCGATTGAAGGCCAAGTTTGCGTTCAAGGTCCATGACAGTGAGGAGGTGTTGCAGCAGTTGCATGAGATTGCTGGGGCTCGAAAGAACCGCCGGTTTGCTATTACTTCGTCGGTTCAAACGGCGTCGTTTACTGGTCTGGCTATGAACCTCGGGTACTCGATTCAAAAGTACAACGATCTTCGAGCTCTGGACGCTGACCTGGTGCTTCTTGTGCGAGCTCAGGTGAACGGTGACGATGGAGTGACGGCCCAGAACATTACCAATTTGGAAAAGGTGGGCTGGAAGGTGCAGGAGGCTGAAGGGATTGACTTTGACGGCGTGGATATCAACCAGATCCGACCATGGCACAAACACAACCTCAACAAGCTGCATTTGTGGTCGTGGACGCAGTACGAAAAGGTCATCTTCATTGACGCTGACGTGCTCTGCAAGGGAGCTCTCAAGGAGCTGCTGTTGATGCCAGGAGACACTCTGGCTGCTGCTCCTGACGTCTGGTGGGACAAGTTGACCGACAACAAGTTCAACTCGGGCGTGATTTCGTTCAAGCCGAATATGGAGGAGTTCCGGGCGCTGGTCAAGGCCGTGAGTGACCCCAAAATGCATTCTCCTAACGATGCCGACCAGGCGCTGTTGAACAATTATTATCAGTTCCGGTACTATGGTCTGCCCTACAAGTACAACTTCAACCTGGTCATGTACCATTACCACCGGGAGGCGTGGGACCAGCTGTGGGACGAGGCTGTGTTGGTTCACTTTACGACACGAAAGCCCAAGCCGGGGAAGAAGAACTGGTGCAGAACCACGTGTGCGGAAACAAAGGTGTTGGAGTGGTATACGCAGGTGTATCAGGAGATGATGGCGTATCATGGGTTTACGGAGAAGGATATCCCAGTGTTGGGATAAGCGACGAGCCTTGCGCTTCTACGAGCACTTCTACGAGCTTTAGCGAGTTGAAGTGAGCGAGTAGAAGTGTAAGCGCGAGGAGCGTTTTTGGTTACAGGTGAACGATGAATCTGTATCTTGGTGAGCTACAAGTCACATTACACAGTGAACCAAGCCCTGTACGTGAAAGTGAGCTACAGGTCTTAAAGGTGAACCATGTCTTGTACTCGTACTGTTTACAAGTCTTATTTGATGAGAAGCTACAGGTCTGTCTTGTACAGTTCACAAGTCTGACCAGTGAACTGCAGAAAGATGAGTTGAAGGGAGGGAGATAGATCAACACTCTATGCTCGCCTCTAGGATTGGATGTATTTATACCAATATTAATGTTTGAATAGAGAGTAGTGTAGGTGGCGGTTGTGTTTGGGTGTCAATGAGTGTTTCTCTACTTGAAGGTGTTTTTTGGGTGTCTCTGAGTACCGTCTGTTATGCTTATCACTATGATCGTCCAATGAGATGGAGCTAAGGTGGGTTAGAGATGAGCTGCTGTAGACGTTACATGATCGTCGTGCTGGAGGAATGGTGGTTATTTGGTAGGTCTACGTTGTCTGATAGGTTTTTTAGTATCGTAGTGGCTCATTACTCAGCCATATATTTACCCCTTCTCTGACGTGTCATCATTTTGTCATATTCCTCCCTCTTTCAGGTCCCCCTTTCAAAAGTCCCCTTTATGTCACTGCCACAAATTCCGTGCTATCCGTGTACCCTATTGGCTGTAGAGTTTGAGGTGGTGGTGAGATGGCAGAAGATATACGGCTGAAATGGCATAAATAAGTGAGTACGGTTCTTCTAACAGTTTTGAGAGCTTTCCTATACTCTCACTCATTCCTTTCCCTGTCTTCATACCCCCCTACCCCTTACTGTCTTCTCTCCTTACTCCTGCAAAGCCACATGCATGCATACAAAGACCAAGACATTAACGGCAACAACGGTAACGGCAGCAACGGATGAGCTGATAAAGCACGGTGAGAGGAGTGCAGAAATAGAGGGAGGAAGTGAGACAGGAGGAGAGGGTGGTGACTAAGTGGTTTGAGACAGTGTGGAATGAGGTGCTTATTAAGCTAGTCTTCTGGATGGTCTGTCAAAATAGTGTACTGCAGCTTAGTATTTGGTTGAAATTGAGGTATTTTAAGTCTTCGTTCGGTGCTTACATAAGCACGTCTTGTAACGCCTCTCTAAACTTGCCTTTTTTGGAGATGTAACACTACAAGAGACTACCACTCCATCCCCATCTCAGTCACGTAAAAGATGCATCGCGTGGACCTTGAAGACTGATCCATTCTAACTTCAACTTAATCAGGTGTGAGTGGGTAAGAGGTAAGAAGTTGGTCGATTACTTCAATGACCAAAGCGATTTGATCAGATTACCTCTATCAATCAATCAAGACTTCGCCTATAAGTACAGTAGGATGTTTAGTCAAGTCACTGGTATAAGAGCACTGTGGTTAACTCAGATCAGAGGAAGTGAGTGTGTAGTGATGATTTGAGACTGTGTATCATCAAAGATGTCATCAATTGATGAAAAACACATTTCAAATCTCAGCAGGTATTTGTCATCTGATATAGGCAGTACGATGTCTATAGTCTCAACATCAGTGAGGAGGTGACCTTACGAATGATCACCATCATCAATGAAAGAGCCTCTTAAGCTTCATTTCTGTGCTATCAACAATTTTGAACCACTTCAATGAATTACCATGACTTGTGGGTTCCATTGACTAACTAATAACACTACTTCAGGCCTCCAGAGTCTACTTGAAAGACATCTCCATATCACCCACTGCCCTCGCATTCGTCAATTAGCTTCTGCACGAGGGAAGTCGTGATCGGGAGTCTCCAAGCTATAGACTGCAAAACTTAGGTTAAAGGATTGATCACATACAAACTCGTATAGTTCAATTCAGATCCAACTCTCAGTTGACCGAGCTATTCAAAAGGACTAGCTATAAGCTCACTCTTTCGCCGAGTTCAATCAAAACACCTACGGTTTCATCACCAACTACAAGTACTTGTACAGTGATTCATCACTTTCTGTAAATCAATCCTCTATGACCAGAGGCAACACTCCCTCATCACTACGCTCGTCAATCTACGGTATAGTCTAGAACTCATAGTACTTATGCTCATTGCTCAGCACTACCTACAGGCGTCTCTTCCAACTCACAGTGAGCTAAGTTCAGAGCCACCACCTGTCGTATCAATGTACGTCACATAGACCTCATAATCACCTAGGCTCATTTCACTGGTAGTCCTAGAGGCATTGCTCTGCAAGTAGGACTCTCCTTTTCACTATGTTCATTGCGCATTACACACACTGCTTGCAACTCCCTAAGCTCGTTCCACCATAGAACTCCCAACTTCTCTAGGGTCCAGATCATCACCAGTGTGAGTGTGCAGTAGCCAAGCTTCGTGGGTTTGTACTTCACAACTCATTAAGCCCATCGTTATACGTCAGAACTCTCAATTTCGCTATACTCATTGCTCGTTATTCTATCACACAGGACAGCTCAGAGCTCCCTACTTTCCACACATTAGCTAGCTATATCTTCAACTCCCAACTTAGGAAGCTAATCATCACCAGTATGGATGAAAGGTAATAATCTGGAACTCACAATTCCGCTACGCTCATTGCTCGTTGATATTTGAACTCCCAGCTTCGCTACGCTCGCTGGTCGTTATTATATGAACTCCCACCTCCGCTACGCTCGGTGGTCGTTGGATTCTACAACTCTCATTTTCGCTCCGCTCAATGTTCGTTACATGTAGTTCCTATAAATATCACTTCTGCTCCGGCTTTCTCGACACAAACAGCATCATGGGAGTAAACAGCTTCTTCTTTCCTCCCGCAACCAAATTCACAGCCGCGTCCTCCAGCGCCTCGGTCACCTGACGCGAGCCCTGGGGAGCCAGACCAATCTTCTCCAGCGCGCCAATCACGTTCATGGTCACCATTCGGCCCAGACGCGAGGTTCGGCCAATCGTGACAATATCATTAAGAGACTGCACGTACTTCCACTCGCCGGCCAGAGGGTAGTACCAGGGCACCTCGGCATCATCAGCGGCAAGATCCTCCTGGTACTCAATGTCAAAGCCGACATTCTCCAGGGCCTTGACGGCAACCTCCCGCTTGTACATTTTGGGAATACCGTCGCCCTTCTCGATACCGTAGCAAATGTCTCGGTGCTCGGGGTTGGACTCGTCGTACTCGTCGGTCATGACCCACTCGTAGACTCCAAAGACTCCGCCGGGCTTGAGCACTCGGAAGATCTCGGAGTAGACACCTTCCAGGACGGGAGCATGGACGGTAGCCTCAATGGCGTACACGGCGTCAAACGAGTTGTCGGGGAAGTCCATCTGCATGAAGTCGCCCTTGACGTAGGTCACCTGCTCGCCAAAGCCCTGAACCTCAGAGTAATGAGTACCCCGCTCAACCTGGTAGTCGTTGTTGTTGAGACCAACGATAGTGGCACCAGTGAACCGCGCAATCTCTCGTGCAGGTCCGCCAACACCACAGCCGACGTCCAGCACCTTCATGCCGGGCTGGATGCCCATCTTGTAGGCCAGGTAGTGCTCATGTCGAGCAGTGGCCTGTCGGAAAGCCTCGCCCTTGTAGTACCGGGAGAAGTGGAAGGAGGAACCCCAGCCGTACTCGTAAAAGTCGGTGACCAGGTTGTAGTAGTGCTTGGTGAGCCCGGCGTAGTCCTCGATTCGGCCCTGCTCGTCCTCGTCGGCAATCTTGGACCGGTCCTTGTCGCCCCAGTTTCGGAAAAAGCCCTCGACGGCAGCAGCCTGGGCATCCTTGTTCTTGGACATGACGGCTCCCAGACCCTGCTTCTTGTAGGCCTCCTTGCCGTGCAGAGCGGCAGCAAACTCCTTGTCGCCCTTGTAGTCCTTCTGAGCCAGCTTGATGTTGGAAGACATGTTGAATGTGTGGTTTGGGGAGAATGAGGGAGGGCACATCAGGACAGTTAAGTATCTCGTGTCCGTCGCGTTGTAACGTCCCGTTTGGGAAGGTGGCTGAGGTAAAGGGGAATAAGGTTTTGGGAATGGAAAAAGGCGTACTCTAACCGACGGGAGCGAGGAGGAGGGGGAATACGAAATATCTTGATAACTGGAGGTCGTAGAGGAAATCTGAAAAGTGAGTTTTGACGGCGCTAACTGGATCAGTATGTCTGTGCTTTTAGTTTTTGTTTTCACCCCATTTTGGTCGAGTATGAACGACTCCCCCGAATACACTCTCGTGTTGGTCGTATGGATCTCAACAGGGGTAAGTCTGAGGTGGGCAACGAAGGAAAACGTAGGGTTTGATTACTAAGCATTTTTGGGCTATTGTAGACATTTTGAAATATCTGCTTAATTTTCCTAGATTTTTTTCTATTTTCCTCATTTTTTTCTGATTTTTCCAAAATTCTCCACTTCTGCCAAATTTCACATTTCGTCGGAGCTAAAATCCCCCTAACAACCTAAGACCCAGATCAGACTCACTTGTCAGACGCCCAAACAAAGCTGAAAAAGTATATATCTCATCCCGGGCCAGATACGCCTTTTTGCGATGGTCGCGATGGGAAAAGGAGCGTGTGGCACACGGGAAAGGTGAAGGTTCCGATCCGAAAAAGGGAAACGACAACTGTAGACGATCCACAAGAGCGATATGGATGAAAAGTAGATAGAATTAATCAGCAGAATCAGGGGATCATTTTGGTACAACTCTTATCCACATTGACCTACTATTCGGCGCACTAGATGTCTCCCCTCCATTCCGGCTTAAAACGAATATCCGTCAAAGTTCCCACGGTAAACAAAGTTGTTAAGCGAGACAGTGCAGCAAACATGGGCTGAGAGAAAAGGGCCGAATGTCACGTGGCGGCTGCTCTAGTGCGATTTTCGCCGAGCAGAGACTTCGTGTCTCACCAGTTCGTGTTTTGACGTTAGGCTGGTGTGAGAAGCTATGTGTGGACTATCTCGTAAAGTTAGCTAAGTGGGTGGAACTTTATGAAGGTATAAAATGTTCCATAGAGGAGCTGTGGAGCTCATATTTTGGCAGCATACTCGTGGCGGTGAGATCTATTTCTGGTCAAAATTTCAGCGAAATCCATCAACAAATCGTCAAGTTATACACCCCCCCCCTCGAGGAAAGTTGACTTTCATATCACGTAAGTTAGGCTGGCTGTTAAAGGCCCAAAGGGGTCAAAACTAGCTGATAAGAATGAAGCTGTGATGTGCAGAGAGTGGTGCTACAAGTAGATAGTGCCATTGATCCCTATCTGGATATTGCCAGATCATCGTTATTTCCGCTAAAAAAACGTTCGATTAGTAAGCCGGTACTGTGGATACAGACTTATCATGTTTGAAGACGTAATATAAGAGCTACCGAGAATCCAAGACTACCACTGAACTCCCCAAACTCAGGGCTCCGTTTCTATACCAATATCGTCTTTGCTCGTATATTCCCGGGTCTGCACGAAGCTCTCGTAATTGTACCTCGGCTGCATCGTAAATGTATGGAAGTGAATGAGGTGCACAAAGAGAGGTGGGTGAGTGTTAGGTCACTTGGCTCTGATTTGGTATAGTGACCACCTTTTGTGTATACAAGTCTTTTCATGTTGATCTTACTCAAGTGATACAGTTGTGTGGTTCAAGACTTGTCAACTAGTTTCAAGTTATCATGACTTACTCAAACACTCTCTACAACTACTCCATCACCTCATAACTCATGATATATATCAATCATACTCATGACATCCCCTACCTCTTAAGCAATGAGATTTAGTGGTCATGTTCATTTGATATACTTACCTTCTTTACAGAGTGTCTTCAGACGATACGGGTCTTGTGTCGAATCACTTAGGTTATCCAAACTGACTCAATACACTGTGACACGTTGTGTTTATCCAAACACCTACAACAAGACTGCAAATACGGTATTCAAAATGATGACTTTTACCTCTTCTTCACTCTCTACACCTCCTCTTATCCATAACCCATAAATTACATAATAATACATACACCTCTTCTCTACTCTCCCATCTCAACATCACTCTCCTCCTCATCCTCATCCTCATCGCTGTCCTCATCCTCTTCGTCACTGTCTTCGGTTTCATCGTAGGAAACAGCAGAGACGGCAGACAATCTGGTCTGACGTTTGCTCACAGGACTAGCCAGGGCAGCTCTCGTAAGAGGACTTCCTCCAAGAGAAGATCGACCGATGGAAGCTTTAAGAGGAGTACTGCTCACAGGTCCTCGTCCTAGCGGACTTCCTCCGATAGAGACTCTTCCAATAGACGATCGAGAGCGATTTGAGCTCACGTTTCCAATACTCGAGCGATTTGAGCTCACATTTCCAATACTCTCATCTTCAGGGTACTCTGGAGCTTCCAAGGCATCCTCATCTTCCGGAACAGTGTGTCTGAGAACCGTGGTTTCGGCCTCCACGTTCTCTCCATTGTCTTCCTCCTTCTCAGGCTGTTCCTCTTGGTCACCCTCAACTGGAGTCAACTTCTCTAGAGTCACCACGAAACGGTTAAAGGCGTTCATGGAGACAGCGTCAATACCGTCAATCGCCAGACGACACCGCTCAGTCGCACTCTTGAGCTTAGTCAGCTCGTCCAAGGTGAGATCAGGGAAATACAGCTTGGTCAGAGCAGAACTATACGCCTTATGTTCAGCTCGTTCATGCGAACTGCTCAGATACGACATGATGTCAAAAGCAAGATCGTAGTGCACACGTGACTTGGTTTCGTGCGACGACTGGTTAGTAATCGAAACCACTCGTCGGGGATCCGTCCAGTCAAGCACCTGCTGCATCATCTCGGTAGCTCCAGTCAGAGGATCGTCGTCAATGTCCTCCAGGTGACGCAGAATTCTGTCAATAGCAGGAATAGCCACTGAGCCAAGCACCTGCTGGTTCTCGTCACGTGAGTAGGCATAGACGGGGATACAGAAGGACAGCACCTGTTTGAGAGCGCCGTTGGATGCACTCTGGGGATCAAAGTAATTGAGAAGAATACCTGCCAGTAGGTCAGCCGAAGAGAAGACTCCACAGAGAAGCAGCTTGAACAGTCCCTCGGCAGCTACAGCCTGCAGTTCGGGAATATCAGCGTTCTTGAGAGCCTGGTAGTACAGTCTGTGGACAGATTCCGAGTCAACTTTATCGGGAAGATCGAGAACTGAACGGCCATGAAGAACGAGAATATCAGACATGATCTTGAGAGCCTCGACCTTGAACTCAGCCTCACCTTTGTGAACACAGTGACCGAAAACCATGAGATTATCAGAAGCCTGTTCACGTGACAGGAGGGATAGAAGACCAAGACATCGTAATCCTCTCTCTCGAATGGTGATCACGTGAGATCGAACTGAAGGAAGGACAAGGGAGTCAAGCAGACCACTCAGTTCAACGTTGGACTCCAGGGACGTTTCCACCTGCTCAAGAACAGTCTGAGTGATAGCCAGACACCGCAGAGTCGTGGAAAGCACTCGATCAGGGTCCTCGGACTCACGTGCAATGTCCTCAATGTCCACCACAATCTCCACCAGCACCTGGATGAAGTCTCGTTCTCGAGTGCACAGTTTGTGGAACACGTTGACGACGGCAGAGACGAGGGTATCAGAGAGATCCTTGTTGGTCAACGCATTAGTCAGCACATCGACAATCTTTCTTCTTCCAATCTCATCACCAAAGTCCAGCTGTTGGGCGAGGAGAAGCAGCTGTTCAAGCACAAACTCCCGTTCAGAGTACCCCTCCTCGTCAACAGTCAAATTCTGGAGATCTCGTTCGATAAAGAAGGCAATTTTCGTCACTTCAGGCACCTGGGCGTCCACGAGATCGTCGTAGCCCTTCTTCTGACAGTACTGGGCGTAAACTCGGGCCAAAAACGCCGTTTCGGGAGTCAACGAGTCCCACGAGTCCTTGAAACTCAAGCTGGAGACCATCTGGGGCTTCTGGTCAAAAATGAGCTCCACGGCAGTCTCAGCCACAGTCGAATTGAGCACATCGAGTCTCTGTAGCAGCTCCAGAACACTTCCATCGCAAGTTTCCAGCCACTGAGTGACTAGCATCTTAGTAGCAGCCTGTTCAACTCCATTATCTCGATCTTTGAGACCCCACTGCAGCAGTTTCTCGCGCATGGTGATTTTGAGCATACGAAAGTCGCCGATACTCTTCATGGTTCGTCCGTAGACTGACCGTCTGGTAGTGCTGTTGGTATCACGTGCTCTTTCAAGCAGGTAAGGCAAGGTCTTCTTGGTGACCTTGAGGTTGAACAGAATCGCCCGTCTGACGTCAGCAGAGGGGTCGTTCTGAATCAGACTGAGGAGCAGCTCCTGAAGCTGTTTTTCATCAGCCGACTCCTCTTCTCCCTCATCAGCAGACGACTGAATTCGACACAGAGCAAGTACAGCTTTCAGACGGGTACTGGCGTCTTTATCGTACGATCGCGCAAACATGGAGTCTCTCAGATCCTCGAAAAGATCGTCGTCAAGGTCACTAAGCGAGTTAATGACAGTCGACAAAATATGACAGCATCGAAACCGCACATTTCTGTCTTTAGCCTGGGTACCTCTCAGCACGTGACGGATCAGAGCCTCACAGAACCGAGAAGCTACCGTACTTTCCTCCTCCTCATCGTCTTCATCCTCGTCATCTCGATCTTCGTCTTCTTCCTGCAATCGAAGCACATAAGATCCAATGAACTCGACAATCTTGTCGGCTGACTTGTCGCCCTTCTTGCACGTGAGCATCCGGTTCACCAGCAACAGAAACTTGCGCGTAAACTGCTCCTCCATGTTCCATTGAACGGCTCCTTCGTGAAGTTGATGCAGAGAAACAATGATCTTTCTCTGAGCCACTAGCGACTTTTGAGCCTCCTGGAAATACTGCCCAAGGAGGGTGTATAGCTTGGCCTCATTCCGGTTGTTGGCCTTGATCCCAACACTGGTTTTTTTCGCCGTAGTCATATGTGTAGTTGTGTTGTAGTGTGGTGATGGAAGGGTGGTTTAGTTGTATACATTTTGAACGCGTCAACAACGGCGGTTGCCCAGGCAACGGATAAGGTTTGGTAGGAAGTGGAAACACGAGGGGAGAGAGAAAGTGTGTTAAAATGGAGGTTGGTTGATGGATGTGCTTGGTGTTGTATCTTGTGTGATTTCAAAAGCCATTTTATGAGGTTTGTGTGTTTTCTTCGTATTTCTGGGTGACTTTGTTGAGGTGGGTATTTTACTTGGCTATTAGTTGGTGTTGTGTGGTGTAGTTGATAAAGTAGTTAGGCTAATGAAGTGTCTACATCCAGACATATAGAAGAGTTTTTGCATAATTTTGACTGTGATTATGCTTCGTTTGGTTTTATAGTACTATCTACTTAATTTTGGCTTGAAATCTAAACTCCATCGCTCTACAGATAGGTGCTGTTGATGTTGTAGAATGGCTTAGTAAGCGTAATTGTGTGAGTGGAAAAAATCGAGATTGGGATAAGTTTTTGAACAATAGAACATGTTCTGATTCTTTTGAGGGCTACTGCAGTTTATAATTGCACTTGTTTAGTTCATTTTAGTGCTTCTGAATGCTGTCTGATAGACATGTCATTTACTAGGCTATTACTTACCGCTTAGTCTTATAGTTGACATATTACTTCACCCACAATCGTCACTATATCTCGACTTACAGAGGAGGTAGAACGAATTTTAAAGTGGTAATCAATCTAAAATCACCTTATCGTTCGTCATGCCAAAAACCACCCTCTCACCTCACATATTGCGTTCTGTTGACGTACCCCATGTTCACCACCTAACTTTACGTCCATCATCACGAAGCTGAGAAGGAGGGTGGTGTAAAATACAATATAAAACAGCTGTGGGAAATCCGAAGAGTGCATTTTGTTCAGAATTTTGCGCTCTCCAAGAAAGTGCTATTAGATATCATATTCACAAACTACATCCTTCACAAAACGTAACTCACTCCATATCTACCCAAATACAAAAATAAAAGCACAAAAATACTTTCCTCACTTTCCTCATCACTCCAATTTCCTTACCTTCCCTCTCCCAACTCTCCACAAACATATATTTCGCACCCCCTCCGGTCACATGACAAAGGCTATTCTAAAAAAATCTGCATATGCATATTGCCCGAGCCAAAAAATATCTTTTTGGAATATCAACGTTGAGAACACAGCACGACATACACACCATGGACGTTCATCGATGTCGCTTTGTGGACTACAATCCGGCCGGAATCACGGCGCTGGCGTTCAGCCGACGCTCCGATCTGGCCTCAAACGCCTCGCCTGACCTGCGTCTAGCTGTCGGACGAGATAACGGAGACATTGAGATCTGGAACCCCCGATGGAACTGGCTTCATGAGACGACTTTGCGGGGAGGTAAGGGCCGGTCTGTTGAGGGTCTGGCGTGGTCGGACTCCGGGGACGTTTCTGGAAAACCCAGGCTGTTTTCTATTGGTGGATCTACTGCGATCACGGAGTGGAACGTCTCCACCGGCCAGCCCAGGGTCAACTACGACTGCCACAGTGGCGTCATCTGGAGCATTGCCGTGAGCGAGTGCGGCACCAAGCTGGCTGCGGGCTGCGAGAACGGCTCTGTGGTGGTGGTTGATCTTGCTGGAGGACCAGGCGTCATGGAACACTCGCGAGTGCTGCAGAGACACACCTGTCGGGTGCTCAGTTTGGCATGGAGAGGCTCCCAGGTGGTTGGAGGGTGTTCGGACGCCCGGATCCGGGTCTGGGGCGAAGACGGATCGACGATTGCCACCATGAAAGTCGACACTGCCAAGGGACCTGTTGCTCAAGACGACGCTACCCTTGTTTGGACTGTAGCTGTAGTTAAACGAGCTAAAGGCGATCTTATCGTCTCAGGTGACTCCACGGGCTCCGTCAAGTTCTGGGACTGCACCCACTTTGCGCTGAACCAGTCGTTCAAGACCCATGAGGCTGATATCCTGTGTCTGGCTGTGGATGCTGCAGGAGACATGGTCTTTTCTGCGGGCGTTGACAAGACTATCGCTTGCTATGAATCCGTCGGCAAACGGTGGAACCAGACCAACGTGCGGGGCTACAATGCCCACGATGTCAGAGCACTTGCTACCTACGAGTCCAAGAACCTGTCTCTGCTTGCATCTGGAGGTGTGGAGAAGGTGCTTGTGGTCGGTTCAGTCGCTGAATTCGCCCAGGCGCCCTACCGCAAGTTCTCCGTGGCTCCCCAGAGAGCCCAGACCCTCGTTTACGGCTCAATCGTCGCCATGTGGAACGGACAGACCGTCAAACTGTGGCGACGTCTTGAGGGAGGTCAGCGACGACTGGTTTGCAAACTGACTATGAGCGCCGACGACAATATCGCCGACGTGGCCATGTTTGGCTCGTTGCTGGCGGTCTCGTCGCTGCAGGAAACCAAGCTCTTTGAGCTCGAGGAGGTGCTTTCTTCCAAGGGCCATCCTGTGCTCAAACCCAACAAACTCATGGACCTGGAGGGCGCCCAAACGGCCGTCTTTTCTCCCGCAGGCGAGCTGCTGCTCATCTCCTCCGACGCCTGCACTCTCATTTCCTTGAACGAGGAGGAGGCTCCTATTGAGGAACTCCAAGTCCCCGAGGCAGTGCTCAAAAACAACCTCATGGCCCACGGACACGAGACGGAAATCGTGGCTGCGGCCTTTTCCGACACACATCTGGCTCTGTCACGACGATCTGGACACACGGAGATCTTTGTGCGGGGCGATCGAGGCTTCAAACACGCCAGAACGCTCATGCGACTCTCTGCTGCTCCTGCAACCGCCATGGCCTTCACAGGCGCCAAGACGCTCGTGGTTGCTACGGCCGACAACAAGGTGGTCGAGTTTGACCTCACCTCCGGTCTGCTGACCGAATGGAGCAGAAGCAACCCCGAGATTCCCGACCCTGTGGCGTCCTCCGTCGACCACTGCACAGGCATGTTCCTGGACCCCAAACACCCCCAGCGGGTGTGGATGTGGGCCGCCACGTGGCTGGCGTTTGTGGACACGTCTGCCAACATTCCTGTGGAGAGAGTGCCCAAGCGACGTCTGGACGGAGAGGAGACGGCCAAGCCGGTGACGTCGGAAGACCAGGCAACTACAGCTTTCTGGTCCACCAACAAGTACAGACCGATCATCGGAGCGGAGATTGTGGACGGAAACGAGCTGGTGGTGGTGGAGAGACCGGCGTTTGACATTCCGCTGCCCGCAGCCTTCTGGTCCAAGAAGAAGAAGCGGGTGGATTAGCATGGGGTGGGTGCATATAGACAAGTTATACGAATGAGGCGAGCGTAGCGAGGCGAATGGACCTGTAACGAAACTTGAAAGCGTAGCGTCAAGTTGAGTGGGTTCAGGAATAGACAACCTGTAACGAAACTTGAAGGGGTAGGGTCAAGTTGAGTAGGTTAACGAGTAAACAGCCTATAACGAACAAGGCGAAACCGGTGAGTGGGTGCACGTATTTACTATCATTACCGTAACCTGACTAGCAGCATCAAGTTGGGTGGCTCATGGCCCTCAGGTACATAGTTGTGCATCGTTAGACATAACTGAGCTGTCATGTTGCGTGTTTACAGCTGAAGATTAGTACAGTATAGTGAAGGAACTGTACAAGTGTATTGTCAAGTTGACTAGTTCGTGGGAACTGTATAGCATAACCAGTAACGCGCAAGTAGCACCTAACGCTTAGGTCTATTCCGAGAGGCCTGGCGTAGACCAGAATGTGGACATTTCAGAAATGATAGATCATTTCATAGGATATGAGTCGAGTCAAGAGGGGCTTCAGTACCCAGCTTGGCATGCTACTTTGGACAGTCTTTGGTGATATCGAGAGTACCAGTAGTCTATCCTGAAAGGTGATACATATTGATAATGGCTACAGACAGGCAGTACCCCCATTGGTTCCTCAGACCCTCTGTAATGAAGTCAGGTTACTGAACACACTTCAGCAGCTTGAGATGTTATTGAGTGACCAGAATAGATCATCCTCCATCTTCTCAGCTCACTGCATCATCGACAAGATCTAAGTCGTGTGCTTCTTTTGGATATGCTACACTATAGGGACAACGTTGACTTAAAATGGCACTGTGGTAGAGATGTATGTGGCACTCCCATGGAACCGTTTTGCTACTCTCCTTCACTCTATTGACCTGCCACACTTACTCCACCTTAATTCTCTTACAAGTACTGTAGAAGGGCATCTTCTATACCATCACTAACCCTCAATAGTTCAAGCACTTGATCTACCCATACCATCCAATCACCCTCGGAACGGACTTCTCAGTATTGCCAATAATCCTCTTTCAGTTTGCAATCGTATTATACAAGTACTACCGTAGCTGGACCCCTATATTCAGAATGCAGACTCATAAGGTCACTCACAGTAATACTCTATCTATTCTAGGTACAAGCACTCACTAAAAATCTACTGGCGAGTTCTACTTTCTCAATACACTGCACTCACTACGTTCCATTTGATCAGTAATCAACACTTTGTTCCTCTCTATGCGTACAGCCACTGCTACGCTTCTCCTTGTAGTCCACTTCTCAATATGAAGACACGTGCTTCATTTAGTGCTACTGTCTTCATGTTCAAGCACTCACTTAATCAGTAACACCGATGTATTACTCAGTGTACAGGCACTCACTTGATTACAGTCATATCGCTACTCGGTGTACAGGCACTCGCTTCGCTCGTACTTGTGCTACGCTCCCACCTGTCTATGCACAATAATTTACATCCTAATAATCTCTAAACACCCGGATCAGCCCGTCCAATCTGTTCATCTGGACCAACAACTTCTCCTCTCTCATCCGCAACCCCTTGAGATCCGTCTTTTCCTGCTCCGTCAGAAACTCATCCTCGTGTCCCTTGACATCTTCTCTCTGCAGCTTACTGAGAAGAATAGGCAACTTTGCCCTCTCAGCAGCCACTCGCTCAAAACAGCGCGACAGCGACTTGTATATGTCCTGGGTAATCAGCGAATAGGCCCGGTTAGCCCGGTGGTGCCACAGGAAAATGGTTCGCGAGGCGGCTCTGTCGGCCGTTCGAGGCAGCTCTTGCACGTCCAGAGCGCCGACAGAATGCAAGTCGTGCAGGTGGTTGAGAATCTCCTTGACGGGCAGCAGCGCAATGTTGGTCAGCAGCTTCTCGTCGACCTTGCCCTTGTCCTTGACCGCTCGCAGCAGCCGTTTGGCCACCCGGCCGTACTTCCACTGGATGATCTGCTCGTATCGCGCTCCCTTGAGAGCCTCGGTGGCCTCCTTGAAGTCGACGAACCACTCGCCTCCTCCCTTGGTACCCGTTTGCTGGACAAACTTGAGCGGCGAGGCTGCCAGAATCTGCATCTGCTTGGAAACCGCGGTCGCCAAAGCAACGCCAGACAGCTCCTCCTCGTCTTCGTCTTCAAGTTCATCGTAATCACCTGTGGCAGTGTATCCGTCTTCCGTCTTCACCCGCTTGCTCTGGGGTCTGGGAGATGTTGATCTGGACTTTCCACGTGGTCTCAGACCGTCCAGACGGGGATCCAGAGTCTTGGCAATCTCCATCGACGTGATATTGTACTCTGCTCCGGCAGACGTGTGCTGCGAGCAGGAATGCAGTCTGCCGACGTACTTGGCCAGAAACTGTCTGTAGACCTCGGCTGCGGTCTTGCCACACCGTTCCTCGGCAAGCTTGGCCAGCTCCTCGTTGCGTGCAATCACTAGAAACTTGTCTGGGTTGGCACAGAGCACGGCTTGGTGGTCGAGCTTCTCGGCCCGGTTGAGAATCGAAACGCCCTTGGTTCGAGCCACAGATCCAGACACAAAACCCAGGTTCTGCGAGTTGGTCTCGTCCTGCAGCCGCTCGAGCTCCGTCTTGGCGCTGAGAGCAGCCTGGTTCTTTCTGGCCGACTCAGCCATCGAAAGAGGAAGCTTACTCAGATGGTCTCTGAACATGCGTGAGTAGAGATCCGTTTCCGGTTTGAACTGCCAGGACTGAACAGGCACAAGGAACCGTTTCCGCAGCATGACAGCGATACTAGCCTCAACACTGTCTCTGTCGTGTTCAGGAGTGGCTTCCAGGTAGTCAGCTACCCGCATATGGCCGTAAACGAGCAGGTTCTGGGCGATTTCAGCACACCGTTCGCCCGACTCGGGGTTCTTCTTGCCTCCAGGACCCTCGGAAAAGTCCTTTCGCACCGCATCGACCATTCCTCCAGCTCGAACAACCTGGTAGATCTCCTTCCAGTTGGCCACGTAGTGAATGGTGCTGTTTTCGCCGATATCGTCGGAATCTCGGCCGGATTTTCGGTCGTTAGCCCAGTACAGCACAAAGCGGTTCTGGACAAGAGCCGCTAAGCCGCTATGGACCGCAGAAAGAGGCAGCTTGGTGGTTTTGGAGAGCTCCTGGGCAGTCTGACGTCCATAGTCCAGTAAAGAGCCCACCAGCACGGCCGACAACTCGCCGTAGATGCCCTTGAGAAGCACGCGGCACAGATCAAACAGCGCCCGCGACGACTGGTCCGGGTTGTGCAGCTCGCTCATGGTAGTGGTGCAGTTGTAGATGGCAGTCCAAAAAAAATGTACAAAGTTTGGCTCGAGGGTACAAGATTTTCACTGCAGGTGGATACAGCACACACGTCGATAGACCTGTGTCCAAATAGAAAGAGGGGTGGTGTCTGGTCTGTGTCTGCTCGATGTCTGATCTGTGTCTATTAATGAGAAATTCTTTTAATTCTCGCTGACTAATCGAGACAGTATAGTTGTCCTGGTATTCTTACTAACAAGTGCATAGACTATGTTTCAGTCATTTAGAGTGTGTAATTTGGCACGTCGAGGAAGGTGAAGAATTTCAAGATGTGGAGATATATTGAGGTATAACACACACCGATGAGCTGCTATACACGGCCTTTTCATTTCTCTCAAATTTCCTCGAATTTTGACGATTTTACTTCGACGTCATAATTTTCCAATTAATATCACCGAGACTCATCATTGCGCATGTGAGATGCACCTAAGAGGTATTCAGGGGAGTCGTAATACTGTACAAATACGGGCTTCAAAGAGGTCAAAAATGAAGGGGCATGTGGTAGGTGACGAAAGCGGTGGACGACATCTATTCTGGATGGAAGAGCCTTAGTGTAGGTACAGGTTATGAGCAAACGAATAGTACCACTTAGTAAGCTAGAACGTGACATGGAGTACAAGTAGCTCAGATGCAACATCTGATTACATGATCCACTGGAATTCGCCTTGAACCTCTCAACTCGTCAAAAGACCATTTCTTCCCTTCAAATACGTCTCCAGTATGACGTCAAATCTCCCTCTCACCTGTCAAAGTCAGTCTCGAGGCCCCGAACCTAATCCAAGTTAGAAATGCAACATCGTAGCGTTGTGAAGTTGGAGTTGGTGATGTCCTATTGGAGGTGGAGAATTGTAGCTGTGTGAACAATAGAGACGAAAAAAGTATATTCGGGGTTTTGAAATGTGCGGAAGAGCATTCTGATGACTTTTTAGACATCTTCGAGCTTTATCTGACTCAATAGGGGACCTTTAGGGGATGTTTGAGACGGAAAGACTCATCATACTGACTTCGAACCGAGGATACAAGCATAGAAGAGCAGTGAATGATCTCTTATCCCCCTAGAATCACTCCAGAAACCTCAACCTCTTTTCTACCTCTCAAACTCAAGGAACGATCCACTTACGTAATACGGGAAGGAGAACTGTCATATCTCACGCTCTAGTGCTCCAAACTAGATTCTGACAAAACAGAAATACTCCCCAAGCTTTCAAGATTCCAACGGTACCAATTAAAGCCGTCTAACTCCTTGTCACCCCCCTCCCGAGCCTCCCCCAATTAAACAACATCTCATTTGCTAGCACCGCATCAACTGTAAACAAGCTTCGAGATTTTTTAGATGAACGACCATGAGGGAGATTAATGGAACGTAGAAGTTCAATTGAGGCAGACCAAGACGGAGAAGTTGGATCACGTGACCGAATAAGCAATCACGTGACATCAAACACCAGCATATCGTCTCCTTTTGTGGTCACATGACTCCCATTGAACTCCCAATCATAACGGCTCGTAAATACAGTGTGAGAAAACGACAATAGCCACGCACCGCACAATGAGAGGTGGAGGGAAAAAGAAGAACCTACGATCATACTCTCCACGGTCAATTGACTAGATAGCAGTAAACAATATATAAACGTACCTCCCCTTCCAGCTCAATGCTTGGTCATGGCCTGATTCCGGACAATATCCCAACCTCCCGTTGCCCTAACCCTGGCACTCCACAACCAATCAAAACCGACGCTTTGAAGGTCTTTTTGGCAAAAAAGGTTAATGTGCGCTCTCGCTCCAAATCACACCCAATAGTCAGTTCACCACCCTCCAGAACTAACCCCTTCCCCCAACCCCCCCCAAACAACACCACACAACTAACAACCACAATGTTGTCTGCCCGATCCACCATGACTCGGGGTGTTCCCCGACTGGCCGTTGCTGCCCGACACTTCTCCACCGCCGAGGCTGCCGGCGTCAAGGTCGCTGCCCAGGACGGCCAGTCCCCCATCTCGGACCTGTCTGTGGTGCTGCGAGGAGGCTCGCGATACGCCCCCGTGCCCGGCGTGTCCCACATTCTCGAGAAGTTTGCCTTCCAGAACACGGTGCCCAAGTCGGCCCTGCGGTTTGTGCGAGAGCTCGAGCTGTTTGGCGGCAAGCTCTACACCCACACCACACGAGAGCACATTGTGCTGCGAACCCAGTTCCTCAAGCAGGACCTGCCCTACTTTGTCGACGCCTTTGCCAACGTGCTCAAGGCCTCCAAGTTCCAGCAGTTTGAGCTGACCGAGCGAGTTGCTCCCGTGGCCGAGCTCGACCTCATCAAGCGAGAGGCCGACCCCGCCTTCACCGCCCTGGAGGCCGCCCACGAGGTTGCCTTCCGAACCGGCCTTGGAAACTCCGTCTACGCCCAGGGCTACTCTCCCGTGACCCTCGAGGAGGTCAAGGAGTTTGCCCGACAGGTCTACGCCAAGCAGAACGTGGCTGTTGTCGGCAACAACGTGGTCCCCGGTGACCTGCAGAAGCTGGTCACTGAGGCCTTTGGCGATCTCCAGGAGGGCTCCAAGGTGACCCAGGCTGGTCCCACCACCCTGCACGGCGGCGAGGCTCGAGTCCGATCCTCCGCCGGCAACGCCGTCACCATTGCGCTGCCCATTGCCGAGCCCAAGCCCGTCTACCACGCCCTGGCCTCCTTCCTGGGCGGCCCCGCCTCCATGCCCTGGTCCGTCGGTGCTTCCCCTCTCGCCCAGGCCACCATTGGCACCCACACCTCCGTCAAGGCCACCTACCACAACTACGGAGACGCCGGCCTCTTTGCCATCACCATCAAGGGCGACTCTCCCGCAGAGATCTCGCAGGTGGCCCACAAGGCCGTGCAGGCCCTCAAGGACACCGGCGCCGAGGTGACCGAGGAGCAGGCTGCTCGAGCATACGCAAAGTCCAAGTTTGCTGCCGCCGAGGCCTTTGAGTGCCCCGACTCGTCTGCATCCGTCATTGGCATGGAGCTCCTGTCCGGAGTCTCCCGAATCGCCCCCGAGAACGTGCAGAAGTTCTCTCCTGCCGAGCTCTCCGAGGCCGCTGCTGCTCTGTCCTCCAGCGCCAAGCCTGTCGTTGCCGCTGTCGGCCAGGTCCACGCTCTTCCTTTTGCCGACGAGCTTTTTTAAGCAGGTAGGTTAGCATAATAAAACTAGATATTCAGGATCGACCGAGTGCTTTCCCGCGACATCTGAGTGACGTAGTCACGAGGGTGTCGTGGGTATAGCACTTGGGAGCAGACGTAGGGATAAACAAGGACGAATGACGAGTCATGAGTCCACGTAGGAGAGAGGACGAATGACGGAGTCATGAGTCGTCGTAGGAGACAAGATACCACGAAGGACGAATGACGCAGTCATGAGTCTTCGTAGAGAGAAGACAATGATACCGCAACGTGGGAGATACCACAAAGAGTACTTACCAGGGGATAAACTACAGGAGTGCCAGAGGATGGGTACAAGTACTCACTTAGGATGATACCAAGGGGATGATGGGTTTAGTGGCTGAGTGTGTGTTAGCATTTGTCAATGAAAGGGAATTAAGAGGTGATACTTATGCTGGGGTAGGTGGGTACTTACGGGATAGGGAGTGGTCATGCAGTCATTGTGCTGTGGTGATGACAGTGTTATGGTCACGTTAACAGCTTGCCTTGACCTGCTGTGTTAGTTGAGAGATGATTGCTGTACTGGTAGGTGGTTACTCATTGATATTCGTGATGTTCTGTTAACATGAGTGACATAGGGTATGTGCAGTGCTCTTTAACAGTGCAGTGCTGTGAGTATCCACGATGTGTGGTATCGAATGTGTACCGTACCTTGATGTGCTGTCTGGTATCCAATGATTGCGTGATGTGCTGTGTTAGTTGAGAAAGGATGGCTAGGTGTTACTCACTGATGATCTTGGTGCGAATGTCTTGGTGTTAGTGTCATGAAGTACTCGTGTTGAGGAAGAGAAGGATGAGGGAGACGGAGGGTTTATGTAGACATCTGAGAGGGGAAGTGGTAAGGATGAATTTTTGACATTGTTACATGGTGAGGGTGGTGAGATGAGGGGTGAGGCACTTTATGGAAGTCGGAACAGTTCTAATAAGTGGATACGAGCTGACTATGGAACTCCTAAGAGTTGCTGAAGTCACCCTGAGCTATATGGCTTTCAGACGGCCTAATCTATGGACTTGGGAGATGGTATTTGAGTCATGAACTAGGTCAAGTGTCATCATGGAGAGATGTGAGAATGTTTCATAAACGAACACGATCTGCTAAATGACCTGATAGACTCATTTGAATGACATCTTGATCACCGTACCCTTCTTGAGACACTGTTAGGACTCAGTTAACCAGACTATCAGTACCAAAGGCTCTTCATAGACACGAAGTACACCTCTCCATTTCCGAATGCTTTTTATGAACAAGAACTACATCTCTCCATTTCTGAATACCTTTAGATATGCTACACATCTTCGTTCCTCAGTCTTCAGATCTCCTGACTTTTCAAATCATTCAATTGTCTATCTACCACCCTCCACTCCCTATAGCCTCACCTCCCCCTCTGCAAACGTCTCTGTAATCACCTCTCCGTTTCTCATTCCAACCACAAAAGTCCTCATTTTCGGCTCCTTGGGCTCCTTGGTACTTGTACCCCGTTTCCGCTTCTGAGGCCGTCTATCTTCGTATTCAGAGTCACTGTCTCTCTCAGACTCGTCTTCTACCTCTTGATCATGTAGATACAAACGATTCACCACATCTCTGAGTCTGTGAACAGCAGACATGGACGACAATCGAGCGTTGTAAGCACTTAGCTCCTCGGCTTCAGCTAGAGTACTCGACAGCCGACTTCTCACCTCATACTCGTCTCTCTGAGTAGAAGCAGTTGAAAGTCGACTAGTAGAGGCGTTGGAAATCGTGCTGGAAATCACGCTGTGGTTCGTTTCGCTGGCTTCATCATCTCCCTCCTCGTACATTTCAAGATGCTCAGATTCCTGGTACATTTTGTCTTCGATTTCTCGCATCCGCTCATGCATTCGTCGCAAAATGAGAGAAGTCACCCATCGGAAGCCTTCCATGGTGGTGAGGAGGTGTGGGAGTGAAGAACGGTGTTATATGTCGTCTGAGGTTCCTAGAGATGGTGGAGTTGCCTGAAAAGTGGGTTTGAGACGGTAGTTTATGGAGACCAAGAGGAGGTGACTAAGATGGTATGTAGTGTGTAGAGACATGTTCTAGAGTATAGACAATTGCTGTTTTGGAATAGAGATAACGGTTTCTGTTCCTCTAGCTACCAACATGGAAGCTACTCATATCTCAACTATGATGCTTTGCTATTCATTCCTCATAAGCATTTCTGTTACCCAGATCATGGACATGCTTTATGGAGACATGTTATAGAGACATTTGTTACTGTATGATGCAGACATTGACTAATGTAGTTGAGTAGAACTGTTTATTTCTGTAAATATAGCTTCTCACACAACTCTCCATTACTAGAGTATGACTCTTTATTATTGATTCGCAGTCGTTCCTGTTAACCATCTCATGAGCATGTATTACAGAGATATCAGTTGTAGCTGATTGAGGTATTCATTGATGTGAAGTAGACGAAGAAGTGTACAACAAACAAGACTACGGGTATAGGAGTGCTGCTTACCTCACCAGTGAGTTCAGTTTATTGACTGATATATATACTGGCACTGTAATTACAGTAAAGTCCGCTAAGTACACACGAAACAAACAAAATCACTTGCTTCGCCGTGATTCCAGTTTGTTTCTAAATATCCTTTCATTCATTCTTATGCTATATACAGACTCCTACTCCTTCTTTTTGAGGGAGGGCACCGGGAAAAACAAATGGTAACCGCTCTTGACCACATCCACCTTGTAGCTCTTGAGGTCCTCCTTCTTCATCTTCAGGGACGCCAGATTGATGGAAATACCCATAGTTGACCGCTGAAGCAGCTGAACTTGGGGTTCTCGTTTCACGTCCGTCTGCTTGACAACGGCATCGACCATCTTCTTCAGCTCATTCGTAGTTCGAGTGGCAATGGCGAAAATGTCGTCTGTAGACAGAGCATCGAGTTGGTCAGTCGTAGATTCCTTGAACTGGCTGTAATTCACCAAGGCAGGCACTCCAACGGACGAAAACGGCTTGAGACGCAGTCCGTACGTGAGGTCCAGCGTCGTGTACTTGATTTGCGGATGTTGAATCAATCCAAACCGGTCGTACAGGTACATGAGCAGCATGGAGCATTTGCAGAGGTCTGCGAGAGCTGAGGACTCAACCGTCATGGACTGGGTCAGCATCGTGGCCTTGTTGATGTCTTCCAGCTGCACCATGGTTGTAGGCACTTCCTTAACAGCAGCAGCCTTCTTGCCCTTCTTGTTCTTCTTCTTGAAGGTCTGGGTGAGCTGGGCGTTATCGGCGTACACACAGAGGTAGTAGCGCACTCTCTCGAGGTACTGCTTTCGCTGCAACGAGAGATACTCGCAGTACCAGCTCATGAAACCCCATTCGTGCAGCTTGTAGACGTCGAGCTCGAAACCCAACAAAGCCGTCCAGATCATCACCTGCAGCTTGCGCAGCATGACCCACGACGTGATGGGCATGGCGTTCATCTTCTGACCGGCACCCATATCGATTCGATCAGGTTCCACGAGTCCTTCGAGCTGGGTTTCGAGATTCTCAGCCATGACTTGAAGACCATCCCAGGTCACTACTGCATGAGACAACACCTGTCTCTGTCTGGACCGGTTGAGCACGAGAATTCCAAAGAGATCCGAGTACGCCATGTCAGCTTCAGCTAGAAAGGGAGCTGTAAGCTCGGCAACTGCAGAATCAGACGTGGAAAGAATATACTGACCCCATCCGGTAGCACAGGTGTTTTCCACCATATCCTTGACGACCCATTCTCGCACAGGTTTTCCCAGAAGCGCAAACTGCTCGCCGTCAATGATCTGCGTGTGCATGTACGCTCGAGTGAACGGTTTGGTGTTGAGAGCAGAAAATTTGACCATGAAACCGAGGAATTCGGCTGAAGTCGTTACCGTAGCAACATCTGCGCAGTCGATAAGCTCGTCCATGGCGGAAATAAAATCCTTGACGGCTTCTGAGGGGCTCATTCGCACGAGATTTCTGGGAGGAGCGTCGTTTTGCACTCGTCCTTGGATTTCGTTGGTAAACGACTTTTCGAGGTCCAGAGTGTCGGAATCACACACCTCAATCTTCTGCGCGAGTTTCTTGGCCTGTTTGGCGGCAGAAATACTGCCCTGGAGCTTTCTAGCCAGCGTAAGAGCACCCAATTGGGTAATCTCCTTTCGCAGCGAAAGACGGTCGACTATAGCGTCTGAAAACTCGTTTTTTTGCGCCTTCACCCACTCAATCGCGCTATCGAGCAGCGATTCCACTTCCCGGGCTCCAGTCGTCGTAAACAGGTTCATTTGGAACGTCTGGAACACAATGTCCTCCTCCTCGATGACTCCGCCATGCATCATAATGTCCAGGCTCTGGCCAATGTTCTTGAGCATCGCCACGGCCCACACGTTGAACACGTGTCTCCATTCGGAGAAATCAATGTGTCCCAGCGGAGCTCCGGCGTTATGACCGGCCAAAATGGACTCGATATAGGCGCAGCTGAACACAGACTGGATCAACGACGCTCCGTTCTGCCACGCCCGTTCAACGCCCATACACAGATCCATGAGCCGCAGGACCGACTCGGGTCCGTCGATTTTGGGCAGCTGCTGCAGAGAAACGTCCAGGGGCTTGTACAGAAGACCAGTGTCCATTCTGTCGTTTCCAATTTCCAGCGCAGAAACGCCGTCCAAAAGCTGGAAAGCCGGGGATTTGGCGAGCTCAGACACTGACAGCTGCTTGGCCAGCCCGAGAAGCTCCGCGGTGATGTCCTTGTACTCGCCGTTCACGTATCGCAGGTCCGGTTGAAGCATGTTGAGGAGGAGAGATGAGAGATCAGAGGTGCATATAGGGGTTATGTAAGCCACCCAACCCAACGAGCGGAGCGAGTTGGGTTGTAAATGACCCAAGTGAACTCGTACCTCGTTCACTACAAATCGAACATTTAGAATATATCAGAACATTTTATATAAATCGAACCATGATTGATCGTTAAGAACGTTTCCCATTCACTGGAATACTACAAGTACCCCATTAAAACTCTTATATTGAACACTTTAAATTGGAACTGTGAAGTCCCTCCACTCTAAATCAAACACTGTCTTGCCACAAGCTGCAGCTCTACAGCGAGGAAGTGTCAGTCTGAGGAGACTTTCAAGACAGCAGGAATATTAGTTCTGGTACTGTAGAACATCCTGACTAAAAACATAGGGGCATGACTAGGGTACTTACATAAGCAAGGGGGGAAGACAAAGTGCTGAGAAAAAACTGTGAGTACTTGTACAGTAGCTATGAGTGGAAGGGCATCGGTGATTCATAGTGATGTAGCTATTACAACAGAGTACAGAGAGGTTGAGTGGAGTGGGGGTACCTTATGGTTATCAGGGGTGGAGATAGGAGGTGCTAAAGGAGTGATTGAGAGATGGTGAGTGTTGCAGAACTTACCAGAGTGAACACTTCTATCGGTGTATCTTAGCAACCACTTACTCAAATTAGTCATTCAGTCATCTTCACCCCATATTAATCTGGATAAGACGGTAAGGTCTCAGCCGTATAGGGGTGATCTGAGGATACGAGGTGAGACTTACGTGGGTGGATTTTCTTGAAATACTACAAGTGAATACTTCTGACGAAGATATGAGTCTGAAATATGAGCAAAAGGACTTGATTTGGCATGGCCGAAGTTTTGCCGGTGCTAATGGGGCACTTGGAAGGCTACATAGAAAATGGTGTACTGAAGAGACAACTGAGAATTCACTGTCATAGGCCTGAAATAAGAAGCTTTAATCACTGGATATTTCCGTACCTGTCTTGAAGAGTGCTCTCAATGACCATGTTGAGCTACAAGTCAGAACCACTAATAGAGTCTTGACTCTCTAGAGCCCTTAAGAACATATCAAAGAACAAATATGGATTTATAGACCATAGAATAGTCTCAGCATACTCGTTAATAGGTCTCAGGACTCTTTCTGTCTAGAAAAGCCACAGAGGAAGATACTGTGCTCAAACGCTTTAGTTAGTTTATTAATAGTACAAGTGGTATTGATCATCACCCTCCCCAAACAAATCCAGCAAATCTCCCGCTTCCAATTCATACGTGTGCTTCCTATAGTCAAACAAGAGATCAACCTGTTCTGAAGCAAACGACAATTTTGTCAAAACACCCCTCGACACATTCCACATGTACAGCTGGTCTCCATCTCGAACAGCAGACTTGTACGGGTGCCAAGAGTCCTTCCTTATTGATTTTGAGGCAGATAACGGACTTTGAACACAGTCCACGATGGCAGGCTCATCCAAAGAACACTGCAAACAGTAGTACTTGTTGTTGTTCAAGACATGGAACAGTCCATCATACACGGCCATGGTAGGAACATAATTCTTGCCCAGATCAATCTCATGAATCCCTTTCTTGTCGAAATAGTACAATTTGCTTTCGTTCAGAGGCTCCTCATAACCACATCCTCCCTGGTCGACACTTAGTAGAAACGCATGGCTGTCAAGTTCATACACCTGAGGCTTATCTGTAGCCCCCAATCCATTCAATTCCACGTCCGGTTTTGTGCCTTTTGAGTCCCTGTACTTGACAAGAATGCAGTACTCTGGCCAGCAACATCCGACAATCTCGCAGATATCCAACACCAGCATGTCTGGACGCGAAATGACATTGTGGTACATTGCAGCACTGTCGGGACCGTAGTCCTCGCCAAAGTCTACATGTGACAAGTCCATGGAGATGCCATGTTCACTGGTGTACTTCATGGTCAAGTATAATCGAGCCAGCTCAGGTCTACCTTGAGGGTTATCACAAAGAAGAAGGTCTCTGACAAGTTGACTGTCTTCATCTGACTCAGAAAGATTTGAAACATTCAGAGAAGGTACAAACCGACCACCCTTTCTTCTTCGAACATACTCAGCAGCACACTCTCTCCATGTCTCTCTGTGAGAGTTCTGAGGCTCGAACCAAGGACAAGTTGCCTGGAGTTTCAACCTGCAGAGCTCTTCCAGACCTGAGAAGAACCGTCTATTGGTCTGGGACAAGGATACCACGGATTCGAGGTCCAGGTCCCGGTAGACCACCTGCAGTAGTTCTTCGGGGAGCATGAAATAGCAGACATTAATAATATCCGACTTTTATATACAGTTTACATCTCCTAACGCACTGCTGACTCACAGTAACGAGAGTTAGTCGATCATGATGAACGGAAAAAAACAACGTCAAACAGCACTCGTATGTACTTGAAGCTTTAGTTCTCTTTGTCTGATTCGTACTTTATACACGTTTTCTGTGGTTTTCAACACCTGAAGCCTCCTGCCAGCTACCAACTAACTCCCAAGTAAATGTCAACAAAATGCTCTTTATTACACACCACCACAACTCCACCAATACCCAACTTTTGTTCTCCAAAATTTGCCAGCACACTCCTCCACCATTCATCACGTGACCACAAAATCCCCACCCCAATCCAAGCAAAACTCCACCCTCCAGCTCTCTCACCTCAATACCCCCATCATACATCTCCCATGCACAGGTCTCACGTTTCCAACCTTCTCTTAGACTCGTTTAAATGGATCAGCCGGGTAAGTGAAAAATTCTACCTAAAAATAATTATTGACAGAGCTGATTAATGACCGTAAAAGGAGATGTCAGACGTGGTTACTGAGTAGGGTTTAGCTGTATTTGGGCAGTAAAACGGTCTTACTATGTTTGAGGCGTTTGATTACTAAGCAAACTTATGTAGTCTAAATCGCCAACTAAGGTTCAAGTAAATGGATATGATGAGAAAAAGTGGAAAGACGTTTTTATGAGTGATTTTTGTACCACAAAGCTACGTTTTGACAGTTTATTTACTAATATAATACGATATAAAATCTTCTGAAACTTTCTCCATTTCTTCAGCTACCCTGGAACCCCGAAAATGAACCCCCAGCTGAATTGTTAGCTTAAGTAATATTCAACTAAACTGCAGCTTGGGATGTATGGGAGATGGCTCAGCTGCTTTCGATCCATAGTCTGATAAAGTGGACTTCTGAGAAAGCAAAAGACAGGCCCTGACACTTTAGACAATGAAGGCGACGATAATAATGTTCTCATAGTTCCATCTACTCCATACGAAAAGATATGATCCAACAGGTCCGCAGCTTACTTAGGCACTTACAGAACACCATAGAGCAGTCCACAGTCGGCCAGAGCCTTATTCTCAGAAAGGAAATCTCATGATCCGGTGCTACAATAGATGAGGAAAAAGTTGGTCAAGTCATCGTAGCGAAAGCTGTTTTCTACAAGAAGATATGATTGGAAAAGTCGGCAGCTTACCTAAGCATCTACACCACACAACAGACCAGACCACAGCCTTCTGGAGCAGACTTATAAGATGGGGAAAGATACTATCCAGTGCCCCAGACTACAGAAAATACGATGGCAAGCTCCCCATGACTCTGGCTATTCTGTAGCGCTCACAGTTTACAGATACGCCCGCAGCTTACCTAAGCAGCTACATCACATAACAGGTCAGTCTACAGACGGCTTGAGCTGACTTCTGAGAAGGGAAACATATAATCTAGAGCTCCAAGAGACGGAAAAATACAACAGTGAACTTCCTGAGTCCACAGCTATTCTGTAGCGCTCACAGTTTACAGATACGCCCGCAGCTTACCAGAGCACTTCTAGAACTTTGTATACATAGGAGACCACTCCACGGTCTGTCAGAGCACACTTCTCGGAAAGGAAAACGTCTGATCTGATACTTTCGACCACGGAGAATACGGTGATGAAGCCCACATAGCCACAGCTACTCTGTAGCGCTCACAGTCTACGGATATGTCCGCAGCTTGCTAAAGCATCTACACTACTTAACAGACCAGTCCATAGCCTTCTGGAGCAGACTTCCAGGAAAGGAATATCTATGATCTGGTGCTCCAAGAGACGGAGAATACAACGGTGAAGAGCATAAGCCAAGATCTACTCTCAGACAAAAGATATGATCCAAAAGGTCCGCAGCTTGCCAAGGCAGCTGCTCAGCTACAGGGAGTTACCAGACAGGTCCACAGTCAGCTAAAGCTGCCTGTTCTCTACAGCCTACAACAAACCCTCGCGCGGCTGCTGCGCACCCTAGCGCTCTGGTTTGTTTTTTTCCGTGCAAATACTTAATACATTTTTTACATCACCTTATCGGTTAGACTTGGCGACTCGCTCAAGCTCGTCCTTCTTCTTGATAGCGTAGGAGTTGGAGGAGCCCTTTCCGGCGTTGATGAGCTCCTCGGCCAGGCACTCGGCAATGGTCTTGATGTTTCGGAAGGCGGCCTCTCGAGCACCAATGGTCAGCAGAGAGATGGCCTGGTTGACTCGTCGCAGAGGAGAGACATCGACGGCCTGTCGTCGGACAGCTCCGGAAGAGCCGATTCGGGTGGAGTCCTCTCGGGGACCGCAGTTGATGATGGCGTCGACGACAACCTGCAGGGGGTTGAGATCAGTCAGCAGGTGGATGATCTCCAGAGCGTGCTCGACGATTCGGACAGCCTTGAGCTTCTTTCCGTTGTTTCGGCCGTTCATCATGAGCGCGTTGGTGAGTCGCTCGACAATGGGGCACTGGGCCTTTCGGAAACGCTTGTTGGCGTATCGGCCGGCGGTGTGGGGGATGTAAACGGGCTGAGAAATCTGGACATAGTCGGTCAGCGAAATGTCCTTGACCTCAACGTCGTCGTAGGTCCACTTGTTGAAGAGCTTGACGGAGCCGGACTCGGCGATGATGTCCTTGGGGAGCTGGAGAGCAAGAGCAACAGGGGCGGTTTCGTCGGCCATGGTGTCGGATGTGTTTGAGGGTCTGAGAGTTCTCAAGATTTTGACAAGTTGGTTTGGGAGTGTGGAAACTCTGTCTGGAAACGGGAAATGTGACTGTTTTTTCACCCACATGCGGAAAAGTCACGTGAGCTTGGGAGAAGGGAATAAGGTTTGGAGTGAAAGATGGACAACTAAGAGGTGATTATTGGATAAATGGGAAAATGGGGAAAATAAAAAATTAATCGGGGGAAATTAAAACATGAAAAAATCGCATGTATACTACTTGTACCTCACTCAAGACGGTGAGAAGTAGTTATAACCCGTCGAAAAATACACCCCTTCAGCCCGTTACATGCATCTATCCGTTCTTGTGCGGACTTCCAAAAAGAGTGTTAATTAGACGCACCGAACCTCAGTGATTATGTAAGCGGAAGGAAGAGTTTTGAGAGGAGAGATCACGTGACTTACCAAACTCTCAATGGAGTATGGAGTCACCTTTTCTACTGTGTTGTTGTCTCTAAGACTACATTTCTTGAGAACGTGTTCACTGTGACGTGATCAACATGAGCTGAAGGGTGTGGTAAAGGGCTTACATAAGCATCGGGGTGATTACATAATCAAGAAGTAGGTTTGAATATGGAAGAGAGAGATCACGTGACTTGCCACGTTATTGGGGACTATCTGAAGCTATGTATTCTGTTGTATCGCTGGTCTAAGACTTTGCTATAAGAACATGTCCATCACTTAAGCTTGAGATCTGAAGGATGTAAGAGGGCTTACATAAGCGATGAGAAAACTCCAGATGTCTGTGTTTGAGTCTACTTGCAGTCAGAGAGCTAAAGAAGTTCAACTTACGAACCCTACAAGTAGCTCTCCCCCTTAGGAGGTTCATGTTTTACAAGACTCATGCTGGTATACAGTTGGTTATGAAGACAAGTCTATAGCCTAAGTGTTAGAGTGATTACATAAGCAACCAAAAGGTGAAGAGATTTGAGAGGAGTTTAGGGTGATTATCCTGAGTTATTGACGACTCACCCAATGAAGGAGCAGATGATGATATTTGGAAGGGTCTCTGAAGTTATTTGAGTGTTGTGTAGTGTGTGTTCCAGACTTCACTTTAAGACCATCCTCACAAGTAGACGATTACATAAGCTTGAGTTCTGAGAGTTTTAATAGAGGCTTACATAATACAACTACCGAAGAGCATATGTCTGGTGCTTGGATCTAGAGAACGATGGAGGAGAATAAAGACTATTGACTTGTTTTTTACACCAAGTCACATGTGCTGACTGTACATCTCCATGGAAGTCATGAGTAGCAGAGTGGTCATTCTGAAACTAGACCCAAATGTGGTGAATGACACATCAGTTTGACGGGTATCTATTCCAAGCACGTTCAATACTGGAAACTGATATACTCTCTAGCAGTCAACTCTGACTTCAGCTCCCTGTTTACATAGCTGGATACAAGTACCAAGCTGTTAAGTAGAACTAACTGAACTGATAGAAGGTACTGTACAACACTCATACCTCGCCAGGTGGTCCAAAGTCACACACAGCGTCAAAAACCCTGGGTAATGCAAAATCATGCTATTGAATATATAAGTTAGTGGTGAGCTTCACTTCAAACGTGATCCACCACAAGGACTCAGAAGACGGTGTTTGCTCAAAAGACACACCATACAGGTTGAGATTTGAACACCATCAGTAGTTCACATGTCAAGTGTCAGCCTCAAAAAGTCGTCAATCACTTCCACCACCTTTAGATTCTCGCTTAAGAACAATGAGGCCATCCCAGTCTTTACCTCAACAGGTCAGGTCGAACCTCCACTTTGAAACACAGGTCAAATCAAACATCCACCTTATCCTCATGCAAACGTTCCTGATAAGTGGAACACCTCTTCCCATATTTGTATCTAACATGCTTAGTCATAGCAATGTCAAAACGAGTCTTAGTACAGGTAGATACTGTATATCTCCAAGCTTCACAATAGGTGTTCTTGGACAAACCCTTCGGGTTCGTCCTCGGATTCGTCTAGAGCACGACAAACTCCTCCCCCTCATCTGCCCATCCAAACGTGACAAAATCTCTCCCCCAATCCCCCACTTTCTGCTTCTTGTAATCCTCAATTTCGACCCACTGTTCGCCCTCCAAAACGGCCAATCGGATCTCTCCAATATACGTCTCGGCCTGTTTGCCCTTGTTACCCGAGGAACTTGTAGTTTCGAACTCCGTCCAGGGCATGGGAATGTCTTCCATCTCGACATCGTAGTCCGACAGTCCTGACGGTCCTACGGTTGGCAGAAGCTCCAACAAACGCGATTTGACCGACTCCAGCGTCTCCTTGGGCCCGCACTCCATCATGAGCACCTTTTTGTTCCGTTTCAGCTTGATGGTGAGGTTAGTCATTGTGTTGAAGGATGGAATATGAAGATGGAAATTGATATTGCTATTAGGTTCATGTGGCAAAACGGGAATCGTCAAACATGGCGAAATTAGCAGGTATAGACAGGAGAAGTTGACGGGTCACTAATTCAGCTACGAGAATTTGATTTATCTAATCAGATTTGCCCTAACTCTTCTGGATCACCCACAAATCACTCCCCCTTAGTCCCCCCCAAATACAGTTCTGGCATGCATAACGTACAATTTATTTCTGATCCACATCTTCACTCTCCTCAAACCATGCTCAACACAGAGCTGCATCGCAAAGTCGTGCTGGAGCTGTATCGAAGCCTGACACGTGGCGCTGTGCACCTTCCCTTACTTCTGGAAAGTTCTCAAAAACCCCTGGTGACCACGTTCAGAAAGCAGCTCAGAGAGCAGTTCCACAAACATGCCCCGATAAGTCGAGATTATAAACGAGCCCATGAGGCCATCTCGTCGGCTATCGAATGGGATACCCTGATTACCCAAGCGTTTGAAAACCCCAAAGCCGTAGCTCCTCTGGTTCAAAAGTTGACCGAGTCTCACGAGTTCCACAAGGAGTACATGAGACGAGACAGGTTGAAATCCCACCTCGAGGCGCAGTTTGACCGCGCGGAAAACAACCAGAATATCAAGTTCCAGCAGTTTATGGAGAATTACCGAGAAAAAACGCTCAAAAAGGCTCAGAATAAGGTCATTTCTCCAGAAGAACAGGAACACAGAGACTCGCATAGACTTCACAATGTGTTTCTGAGACGTCTTCAGGGTCGAATTCCGCGCAGATACGGCCAGAATCAGGAACTGTTCACAAAGTGTGTGCTTTCAGCCAACAGGAATCACCAGAGACAGGTTTACAAGAGTACCAAGGGCCTGAAGCGAAGAGAGGAGGGATATGTGGTTAGGGAATACCGAGGAGGCAATATCAACCAGCTGCTGTACCACAAACCGCGTCATCCTCTTGCACGTCAGAGCTGGGAGTTTGGACGTATCATGAACCTGTTTTATGCTCGGTATATTCTTTACGTGACCCAGTACAAGCAGCTGGAGACGGTTTTGGCTGAGAATGCCAAAAAGATCAAACAGGGAAAGCCCGTGCGTTTTGATCAGAAGGAGCTAAGAGGACTCAACTCCATGGAGGCTATTCAGAAGAAGATGGCTAGGATTTCAGCCAAAATCAACAAGATGAAGAAGAGAATGGTATCTGAGACTCCGGTGATGATGCGGCGAATCAAGATGCATCAGAGAGAGGTCGATCGTCTGCATCCTGAAATGGTCAGAAAGGCCAGACAGAAGAATGCCGCCTTGCAGATGGATAGTAATCTGGCGAGGTTGTATCAGTAGAGAGGGAGGGGAGGAAGTGATAGGAGAAGGAGGAACAAAAAGGAGAAAGGAGTGCTTTTGAAGGAAGAACTGGAAGAAGAAAGGAGTGTTCTGTTGAGGAATCGCATGAGGAGAACTTATTTATTGTATATAGCCAAAAGTTCGAGGTGACAAGTTTAGCCATGGAGGTGTAGCTGTAGTCGCTTTCTTTTCACTCGCTAAAACCCGCCAACCTAGCAGCCATGTTCATGGAATAGAACATGAACTCGTCGTCAGCCACGCCAAACTCGTTGACATGGTAAACAAAAATGTAGGGTACCGCCCTGGCATACATGTAATAGGCGCCGAAAAACATGGTCAAAACAACGAGAAAGTGGGAAGCGGGATCGTCGGGAAGGTCGTGAATGTTGGGCATTTTGGAGCTGATTGTGGTTGGTGTATTGAGGGTATGATACTCATTATCTGTAGTATGGTGGTTATGGGTGGGTAGTCTATGGCAGAGAGGATGTGTGAGGGAGTAGATGTAGAACTGAAGTGATAAAAAGGAAGAAACAAAGGAAGCACTATATAACACGAGCTAAGAGACTGTTTGATTGATTGCGAAGTGTTTGAAGTACAAGTATTTGTTCAGGACATTGTAGTCTTAGACAACTTCTGAGGGAATGTACAGTTGATAGTCTATGGGTAGTTAGAAGTAAGCAGACAGAAGATAACATGTGTCCTAGTTTGAATGAACAACATAGAGTGAGCTGATGACTAAATCGATTTAGTATCATGTATGTACCAGTACTTGTACTTGTAGCTCTGTTCCATGGTGTAATTCCAGTAGAGATGGGTGTTGTACTTTACCTTGGGAACACCCTGTCTCTCATGTCAGTAGATATGAATTAAGGGCTGTTCTACAGACATCATAGCTATTCAAATGATGAAGTACTGGTAGTCTTGACATCTAAAGGTCCTCCCTCAACCATATTGACACTTAGTTGAAGCTCCTGAGTAAAGACAGGCATTACTTGAGAACGATAAGTATTCAATGTGAAGATCGAGGGACTGGTTTGGTGCATGTTCTTGATCTTGTCCTTTGACATGAGAAAAAACGTAGCCTCAATAGTCTTCAACCAAACCACTTAAAAATGGCACACAGATTGCACTCTTACAATACCGTACAAGAAGTCGTATTCGCTCCACCTCCCGTTTACATCTCCAGTTGGTGTACGTTGCATGTCCAGATTGGTATAGTAGGTGCGACAGTGGGGGTATTGAGCTCATCACGTGATCATAGTAAATAACAGAGTACCACCAAACCCGCAAAACCCATAACCACCACCTATTACATCACCCTGTCCTTCAGTCTATGGAACTCCTCTCCATTAAGGATTAACTTTTGGCTGGTTTTTGTGTTCGGTTCTGTGTCACGAAAAATAAGGTTTGGCTGTCATTAACAGTACTGTTTCTGCCACATCACCTCCTCCCCAGCATCACCAACACTTCACACACACACAAAATGGTGAGTATCTGAGCCCTAAGCTTCAAGCCCGTGAAACATACTAACACAGTCCACCAGTGCTCAAGTTCCCGGAGGCCCCGCTGCCCAGATGAAGTGAGTATCGAGGAGGGAGAACGGAAGACCAACACATGGGTCGTGTGACAAGAGACATGAAGATGGTGCTATGGTCGCGTTTGAATAACGAGACGGTGACGACCGAGGTGCTTAGATCACGGCAATGTGATTTACGCGTGAGGGTGATGATGGATGTGAAGGGTTGGACTATGTTGCGTTGTGCAACTAGGTGAGGTGTCAACGTGGAGTTTGGATCTTGTGTACATCACGACATTGTCCGTGTGGTGCACAATAGAGATCAAGCATCGAAGTTGTCTTTGATATCTTCCCGTAACAACCTCGTTACTACAACCACCTCCCCACGCATTCACGTACAGTACACGTACCCTGCATACACCACGTCACCTTGATCTGTAATGGTGGTGATGACGATTGATCGAGTCGTCTCATCGCACGCGATCCATTCGCTTCGCTCATGGATCGCTCCGCTCATAGATTCTAACCCAGGCGACGAAACAACGCTCAGCGACAGGAGGCCAAGGCGTCCCAGCGACCCACGTCCACACGGTCTGTCGGCGCCGGCGGCTCGTCCTCCACCATGCTCAAGCTCTACACCGACGAGTCGCAGGGCCTCAAGGTCGACCCCGTGGTCGTCATGGTGCTGTCTCTGGGCTTCATCTTCTCCGTTGTTGCTCTCCACATTCTCGCCAAGGTGTCCACCAAGCTGCTGGGCTAGTTCTTTGATCAAGGACTCTAAAACATATATATAATCATGAAAGTACTGTATTCTAGGACGCCGCCGCTGTTGTCTCGCAATTGTAATATACAATGTATTAATATAACTTATTTGGCTTATTTGATGGCCTTGCCGGAGTGGGACAGAGCCTCCCGCCGGGTAGCGTCCTCCAGAAGAGTGGTGTCGACCGCTCCAGGAGGCAGATGCACGTATCGCACGACCGAGCCTCGAATAAACAGGTCTCGGACGGCCGTCAGATGCGGAAACTTGTCCTCCTCGACGGTTGTGACGTTTTCCAGCTTGATGTTCATGAACTGGTCGACGGACTTGAGAATGCCTCGGATCTGCAGGTCGTTTTTGAGCTGTGGTTAGATGTGGGGGTTTTTGAGGGCGGCGCGGGTTGTGGGGGTACTCACCTCTACGGTAATCTCATGATTGACCAGCGTTTTGAATAGCGAAAAGAACAGCATCTCGTTGCTGGAGGAGAGCTCTGATGCCAGAGAAGCATATATGCACGGTAGGGTAACTGGGAGGTGTAGTGGGGGGTGTAAAAGTTGGTGGTTGAGGAGGCGAGGTGGTAAGTGTATGAGATTGTTGAATGATTGTTTTGATTGAGAGTATGTTTGTTTATATAGAGGATTGTTCTTTTTATGTGTTTTAAAAAGTGTCTGGAATAAGATGTTGTGATGTTATGATGTGAGGTCGTGTGCAAGTGGGAGGGAATATTATGAAGTTTTTCAAGTGGTGATGGGAGGAAATAAAGGTAGCATTGGAGTTCCTGAGGTGAGGGGAGTAGAATGATGTTTTTCGATTGTCTCTAGATTGTCTGTAGCGGAAGTTATGGTAGTGTGTATTGTGTGATTAGTAAGCTGACTAAGCATAAGAGAGGTGTAGTTTACATCAGCGTTAATAGAAGTTGAGAGGTGGGAAGTGGTTTGGGGAGTTATTAGAGTAGCAAGGAGCATGTACATGAACTTTTCACTGAGATTCAGTACTTGAAAGCTGAATTATAGAGACTCTTGTTTTCTCTACTTCTTCAAGTAGTTCTCAAGAGACAGTTGACGAAAAGCTAACTACGGAGGCTTCTTTTGTTGACTGAGCTTGAGTAATAGAGGTGTCTCTGGGTGGCGCAAAATTTAGGCAAAATATATTTAAAGCTTCCAATACGTCTATTACAGCTGAAATAATCGCCTCAAATGCATACACCACCAAAACCTCCTCAATCACCACCCACTCAACTACTCTCCAAAATTCCCTTCTCTTGCTTACATAATATTAAGGTTCTTAAAAGATATTATTATACGAAGAAGTGAGAGAACACTGTACTTGTAGAAGTCGAGAAAAAAAGTGGCAAATAAATAAAACAAAAGGACTGATTACAGAAAGCAATATCTCATTTACTGTATTATTTTCGTTATTTTATTTTATTTTCCCAGATTATATTTATTACCTCCCACCTCTTCGTCACGTGACTAATGTGACTGCTTTTCCCAATTGGGTGAAAAATCCTGTCTGGGAGGGTGGGTAAAAAGTTGCGTAAGAACAGTAGCGTTTTTTGATACTCACACAACAAATTATTCACGTAAGTACAAAAGTGCTGACGTTCGTTGGAGCGACCAAACGAGAGAGACGACGACAATGACAAGGATGGGGCGATTTATTTGATTTGACGATTTGATGAGCGACAAAAAAAATGGGGTTATGAGGATACGACATGAGGTGGACAAAGATGGGTTATATGTGGGCATTTGTTTGTGACACAGAAGGAAACAAACAGGTGGCATGACTGATTGTGCGTTTTTGCGCTTCAAGAAGTGGTGGTTGTGTTGCTTTTCTGTCTTTACGTGGTTGTCATATGATGTCTGATGTCCACCTTGTTCTTTGAAAGCAAATTACCCTCCTAATGTCACCCACCTCATGATCTTTATTTGCCACCTTCTCATAGTCTCTTTTATCGACTCTCTCAGTTCAGCAAGCTCTTTCTCTCCTCCTACACACTGCTAACTCCAGAATGGCCAAGTCTAAGAACCACACCAACCACAACCAGATCAAGAAGGCTCACCGAAACGGTATCAAGCGAGTCAAGACCCACAAGTACCGATCGTGAGTATAACAGAACACAGAACGCCTTGTCGTTAGACGAGGCGTTTGAGGCACATACGTGACGCCTTTGTGTCTATGTGCCTCTTCCATCTTTACGATGAGGCATCTTTCCTCAACAAATACTAACTACAGTCTCAAGGGTGTTGATGCCAAGTTCCGACGAAACCACCGATACGCTCTCGCTGGTAACGCCAAGGCTCTCGCTGCTGAGAAGGCCGCCAAGGCTTAAGCGCAGCTTACGCAACAAAAAACTTGACTAAAATAGTGCAGTAAATATATTTGATTCTGTGATAGAACGGGAACGAGCAAACGAGCCGAAGGCGAGTTTGCGAGTGGACCCATTTAGTAACGAGAGAACGAGCGTAGCAAGTGACAACACCGAATAATGACAGATGACCAACTACCGCACGATTACAAGTCTTGTTTGTGAAAGAATGCGAACACCTGTTTGAAATAAAGTGTCCAAATGCTGTGATTTTCTTGTTACCGGTACAAGTAGTGTGATTGAGCCTGTGATTACACCTGACTTTGCGCTGTGTGCTTCAATAGCTGTGTGCTTTAGGATTGAATGACTATGTGGTGTGTGTTTGAACAGATGGGTCGTCTGTTTTAAAGGTGTGCATTTGACTAAGGTGCTGTCTTGGTGTTGTCCTTTGGTATGACTGTGATACACTTGGGACTTGAGTCTCTGTGTTTGGTGTCCTTTGTTACTGCTACTATGACTGGAGAAGACAGTCGTGTCTGCGAAGTTGTGTTTCTTTTACCACATTACTTCTCGAGCTGCTCATTACTATTGGAGCTGTTGGCTGTTGTTCTGTAGTTATCAGAGCTGTCTATGATGCAGATCGTCTTTTGGAGTGAGCCTTGTAGTATGGTTGAGAATCAACAAGTTATAGAGTGCTGTCAGCCAGACAAGAAGGTCACCAACAAGTCGAGAACTTCAAAGCTTACTCGTCTGTACTCGTTTTTATATTTCATCGGTTGACAAAGAGTGCTTCAGTATGTCTTGAAAGGGTGTTCATCCAGCTTCTAGCTTTGTCGACTGGAGTATGTTGCCACCCAGTCTCTACTGTGAGATACAGTCACAAGAGGTGTACCTATGGAAAGCTGTGCCAAAGTAATGCTTCTGAGTCTTAGGGGAATGCTTCTGATGCTCATGATTTACAAAACTGTCGCGCATGTAATACATTGTAGTGTTCCATAGTCACCTATCATGGAAGAGGCTATCGGTACCCATCAGTCAAGAGACGAGACTATACAAAGAGTAGTTTCCGGTATCACTGGAAATTCTGAAATCTGTCTTATTAGTTTTAAAGACAGCTTTGCCTCATTGTCGTGAGACTTCAAGTCTGATACTAAACTACAGGGTACTATCACAGTGTCTGTAGCCACATGTATTTGAAGCCCAGTTCCTTCGACACTTTGACATGTTAGAAAAACATACGAGAGTCTTATAGGCTCAAAAAGGTTTTGGAGCTATATTTAGAGTCTCCTGCGTATCTATAGAACACATTTTTAGTCTGTTTCCACTTCTTATGACACTCATCGTATCTTCCTTAGAGAGTTACTCACTAGGTAGTTATTGGCACTTGAAGAGCAAGATCAAAGCATGATAGGAGTACCAGCTGTTTATTGGCCACTTGAAGTGTTATTTTTGATGCACTTTTGTACACTTGACCGTGTAGAGACTTCATCTCCTCATATTCCACCACACTAGAGAAATGCCTCAAACGGTCGAAATCGACTGTAAAACTGCTTTTGAGCCTCCACATATCTTTGAAGTAGACTATTGTTTTTTTGTTTTCTTTTGTTTGTTCATTTTAAGCCGCATTTTCCTCTCTTTTATTTTTGCCTCCCTCCCACACCTTAAATCACATCGTCGACAACGTTTTGGAGGTTTCAGCGAGGTGCATGAGCTAACCTTAAATATTCACCTTCCTAATTGGGAAGGTGCTGGGAGGGGGGCTTCAAAAGCCTTCAAAAGCTATACTTTTGTGGGACGAATTAATTCCAAAATTCTGGGCCTTAATCGACTTAAGGTTAGTTATGTAATTAGTGACTTAAATGGATTTATTTGTTGACTAATAGTTGAGAGACTAATTGTAACAGAACGACACTGTCCACAGAGCCCTTTAAATATTAACACTGATGACTAGATATTGGAGGTCAGATACACACCTGGACTCATAAACAAAGTAGTAAAAGCACAGTATCCTACTCGTGCACGGCTGGTGAGTCTTAAGACACTTCACAATGCTTGGCAAGTGAGGCAACAGGGTCTAGAACATGCCAGATCTGTCCCAGAACGGCAAAAAGTTGGTGCTTGGTTTCTTGGCGTTGGTTATATATGAGTTTTGACCGATTTACGAATGGTGATTTGGAACTGTTGCAATAGAGATCCTGTTATTAGTTGACAAGCAGTACTTGAGGATGATACTGAAGACTCAAGGTGTAACAGAAGTAAGGTAACAACCAAGAGTTCACTCTAATATCTATTAAGATGGCCAAGCAGTTTTCATAATTCCATACCCCCTCTTACTCGAAAACGCCTGATCTTTGAAGTACAAGGCTGGTGTTCACTTTTCGGGTCACCTAGTCTTTCTAGGAAGAACGTGGGAAAAAGAAACGACTGTAGGTGGCTAATATGTGTTCTGGACTCATTTAAAGCTGGAACTATGGCATGGCAACATATCAGTGTGAACCAAACTATCTGAAGAGACAGAAGGACTGAAGGACTGAAGAGACAGCAGAAAAGGCAACAGGAGAGTCAACAGAAGGAAGTGAAGATGACCGACTACTTGCAAGACAGTAAAGGTAGCATTGTCTTATATTCCGTTAGTCACATAGTCTTGAAGTGAGTACTAAGGTGTTTTTTACAACAAGTAGAAGAGAGCTTGTCTCTTCACAGCACAACAAAGACACCTTCTATGGGATCACTGCATATCGGAGATGTCGGCGAGTTTCCTGTATTGGTGCAACACGACAGAAAATATAACGATAGTGCAGAACAAGGGTTTTCTTGGCAGAATTAATATTGAGAATCTGAAGTGTTTTGACATGCATATTGCCATAAGAGGCGATTTTGAGATGAAAATGTGGTAGAAAATGAATCAAACGAGGTCATAGCACAATTGCAAAAAGACATTAAACAGTTCCATCAAGTCAGCAATACCATACAAACCTCTTTTTTTATCTCCAAACACTGTACCTTTCAAGTCTTCTTTTTTAGTTATCATACCTTCCCACCATTGTTTGTATACAGCCTTCATGTTCGTTGTCTCTGTACAAGTACATTCCCCTACAGTACTTCTTTGTCATTTTCAAAGGTCATATAAACACTCTACAAGTACATCCCCTACCACCTCACCAGTCAACATGCGAATACTCAGTTCCCTCTTCTTACTTGCCTCCTTAGCTTTCGCCAAAGAAGTAGCAGCTCCTATTTCAGACTTCCTCGTCTCTTCTCTCAATTCTCCTTCTGTTGGTCGAGAAAATAGAGGTCTTGCCAGCGATTTATGGGAACTCAAGTACGTCTACACTTTGGACCCTAAAGACGATTGTCAACCTGGAGATTTCTTCACCTTTAGAGTGTCTGAACTGATGGCTTTGGACAATGTTGATTTCGACGATTTTCCTGTTATCTATGGTAATGTTCCTCTCATTCACATCAAGAAAACCGACAAAACCACCTTCACTGCCACTTTCACCGACTCCATTTCTTCCATTTCTTCTCAAGTCATTTCAGATTTCCGAATTTTCTCTTTTCTCAGAAAAACCCACCATACCAAGGAGTTTGGTCCGTTTCTGATTGCCACTTGGTTCAACAACAGGCACTTATTGAAAGAAATTGAAGTCATGCCTCGATTTGAACCTCTTCAAGAGTTTCATGGAATACTCACAGAAAACGGAGTCACGTGGACAGTTTCTCTTCCTGAGTCTCCGTATGATAGAGCAAAAGTCTACGTTTCTTTAGCTGATTCGGGTGTCTACTTTTCTTCCAAAGAAGATCTTGACAAAACCATGAAGCTGTATGTTGGAAGTGAACAGGGTCTACAAGAAATGGAAGTCAAAAATCACGTGAACATCGTGGATTTCGACCATTACTCTTTTGTCTTGGAAATGAATGGTATCCCAGACAACGTCAGTGTCGTTTTCGACTTTGATTCTTCAATTTCAGTGAAAACAGGATTCTACGTGCTCAGAGCGAGTTATCTTCTGTGGGAGAAGGGTTTTGGACATGTTGAGGAGCCGAAAGAGTGGAGACACGGCTCAAACGTCAACAATGAGGTTTTCCGAGCAAAATACGGAATTTCCTGGGTACATGGGCTGAGTGATTGTCCTGAAGACCCCTTGGCTTGTCCTGAACCAACTGTGACGTTTACCAAGCCTACTGAGCCTACTAAGACAAAGTCAATTGAGACGGATACACCTGCTATTACTGAGATTGAGACTGATATTGAGACCAAGTCAACTCCTGTGACTTCTGAGCTTTCTAAGACTATTGAGACTACAAAGACTACTGAGACTCCAGAGACTTCAAAGACTACTGAGACTCCAGAGACTTCAAAGACCACTTCCAAGACCTCTTCTCAAATTTCTACAACTTCTAAGACTTCAAAGTCTTCTCAGATTTCTACAACTTCCCAGACCCCTCAGACTTCTCCAATTACATCTTCTGAGTCTCTTACTTCTGTTGTTGAGTCATCTCCTTCTGTTCACTCTTCTGTTGTGTCTACTATGGGCTCTAATGAGACTTCAATTGAGTCCTCCAAGTCTTCCAAGTCCTCTAATAAGACCTTTGAGTCTTCTACACATCAACACTCCTCAACCACAGTGTCCAAGCCCATTCAACCCCCTTACCCTACTTCCTACTTCAACTCTTCAGCTACACCCTCTAAGTGCATCGTCACTGAGACCTTTACAGTCTCAGGATTAACTTCAGTCGTTTTTAGATACTGCACTAACGCTACGAAGACCGTTTCTACCTCCAATAATATCACTGAAACTGCAGTCTACGAAAAGACTGTCACTGACTCTGAGACCAAGTATTTCAACTCCTCAGTTCTCCAGACACTCACAAAAACCGTCACTCACTGTGATAACGAGTGCACTACAGTCCCTATCACCATCACACACACTCCTGTGACTTCAACTGAAATCACTACTGTCGTTGGTAGCAAGACTTATACCGTGACCGTGTGTGATCAGGATTTTAAGACTCAGACTCCTACTCCTTCAGTCAAGACTGTCACTAAGTGTAATGGTCATGGTTGTCAAGAGACTGTTACTACTGAGACTGTCAGTGTTAGAACATCTGCCATCTCTCAGACTACTCAAGTGTCTACTGTTAAACAGTCGAACTCAGGTTCTAAAGTGACATCGGGAGTTCTATCTCTACTGTCTCTTCTTGTCTTCTTGTAGTCCGTAGATTGGTGATATAGAGACATAGTTAAGCCAAATACCATTGTCTCCATCCTTGAAACTAGTTCTTAGGGATAATCTCAGCCTCTTGTATGCCATCTCAAGTGTTCCTGTAGTCGATCACGGTCTATTTTTTCCATTTTTCCAACTCCGTCTTCACGGTGGTGTGGAGAAAGAAGAGTTGCTGGAGTTTGTCCCAGCTCTTATATAGATCAAACTGCAACCGGTAAAGACGATTAAGTCACATCACACGTCATGTGGTGTGCATAGACGTACAGCTCCTACACCAGTTTCTGGAAGAGCCGTCGGAAGTTCCGTAGGTGCATTGTAGTCTGAGAGAATGGACCTGCACTTACTCGTGTTCACTCTCAGTCTAATGTGGAGTTGACTGACTGTAACCGTTGGATCAAGACAGCAGTTGATTTTACGTAAATCGAGAAAAATCATCGAAATACATAAAAAACTTGGTTTGTTAAGTTGTATTTTTCCTTATTTTGGCACTGTTTTTTCCCTCCCCTTCAGCTCTACCTCGAGCTTGACTACACCACGACTTTGATACGGAGTGGAGTATATACTCGACGAAATCACCTTTTAGTTGTCAAGTACTCTTTATAGCTGAGCTGATTGTCCCATAATGGTCACGTGACTAGTATGTATTGAGTCAAGCAGTGTCTTGGTATAAATCCAATTCCCAGAGCTTGGAGAGTTCTGGACTTCGACTAAGGCTCCAACCTCGGTGTACACTTTTGTCATACGAGCAGATGAAGAGATGTTTACGAATACGAGTTGTAGGGGATGGAACGTCAATACTTGCAACAATAGGTCTACAAGTATAAGTTCTTCTAGAAGTTGTCTCTCTGGAAAGTGTCTACAATGAATCAGGCCTTCTACAGGTATTTGTCAAAATACAGACATTCCTCCAAGAGGTCTCTCTCGTGACTAGGACACTATCTACAAACGTGTGCTTTCTCTCGTATCAACGTCTTGCAGTCTATAGGCTTTGTAGAGTGTCTAGAGGTCTCTGCACTGTCTCTAGCATAGGCCTTCTATAATGTACGAGTACCTTGTAGGTCTATTCTCATAGCTATAGGCCTTTCTGCAGGTAGAGCTATTACCACAAGTAGACGTCTTACAAGTAGGTGGAAGTCTCTCTGTAAGTATAGACCTTCCTCAGATCTGACTTCCTCACAGCCAAGTCTTCCTCAAGTACAGGTATCTCCACAAGTAGAAGACTCTCTCATGTCTGAATGACGTGAGTATTGATCTCTCTTATGTCTCTAGGAGTCAGGGCTACAGATATTTCTGAAAGCTCATGCTAATGTATTTATCGTGTGTAACTGTTTCTCATAGGTACAAGTCTCTATGTGCAAGTCTCTCATCTCTAGGTCTATCTACAAGTATTTCTTTCTTATCTCTGAGGAAGTTGCAGTGTCTGAACTTGTAGGTCATTTCTACAGTCTCTAGAATCTTAGTAGGTGTTTCTCATAGCTCGAGTCTACAGGTAGCTCTATCCTGTCTTCATAGCTAGCTCAGTTAGATCACGTATGTCTTTCTGAGACCTTCTAAAAGTATGGTCTTTACAATGGTATGGAGCTACAGATCTTTCAAGTCTTACTACAAGTACAAATGCTTCTACAACCAAGTCTACACCTCCTCTCTTATCACATGAATCATAAATCTATACCTCTTATCTAACAAGCGGCTCTGAAGGTCGAGTGTCCCGCCCAGTCCTCCTCTCGCTCCTCGACGGGCTTGCCGGTGACCAGGGTCAGCACGTACTTGTGGATGAGCTGGGGGTCGTGTTCGCCCTCCTTCTGCAGCTTCTTGACGTCCTCCACGGCCTCGATCAGCACGTTGGTGATGGCGGAAATGTCCTCCATGAGTCTGTCGAGCAGATCAATCGACATGGACTGTCGCACAACCACTCGCAGAATCTCCGTCTTCTGCTCAGAGGGAGGCAGCTCGTAGTTGGGGATGATGTATCCCTTGACTCGCAGGAGGGTGGAAACTGCAGCCTGGGGCACCTCGGGATGGCTCTTCTTGAACGAGTCCGAGAACCGGAACGCCACGACGGGAAGACCGGCCATGTACTTGAGAGGGTCGTCGGTGGCCACGTGCTTGACGTTTCCAGCCTGGGGTTTGGAACCGTCAGCGGGGAGATGGATCTCGGAAACACAAGTGTAGTGTCCGGTGGCCTCGAGGAAGACGGACAGAAGTCTGGCGTTGGCCATGGACGAAGCATGCAGCTGCTTGTAGCCGTCGAATCCGAGATGGAGGAAGTTGTAGTACTGGTGGAGCACGGGGAAACCGGGTCGCGAAAAGTTGAGCGTGTACGACTCCTCCTTGCCTCCGAGGTAGTGCAGCTCAAAGATGAGGTCCTTGGGCAGGTACTTTGCGTCTCGCCAGAGAATCCAGCCAAGACCAGCGGTGGTCAGGCCAAATTTGTGGCCAGAAGTGTTGATGGACTTGACTCGGGGGATTCGGAAATCCCACTCGAGATCGGGGTACAAAAAGGGAGCAACCATGGCACCTGAAGCTCCGTCAACGTGGATGTCAATAGAATGGCCAGTTTCCTTCTCGTACTCGTCGAGAATCTTGGCAACGCCCTTGACGTCCTCGTAGTGGCCAGTGTAGGTGGATCCCATGATGACAAAGATACCGATGGTGTTCTCGTCGAGGTTCTCCTTGATCTTGTCGAGATCGAGACAGTGCTTGGACGCTTCTCGGACGGGAATGATTCGGTCCTCGACGTCAAAGTACCGGGCGAACTTCTCCAGCGCAACCTGGGCGTTGGCAGCCATCAGAATGTTGGGCTTCTCGGTGGACTTGCCGGCAGCTCGTCGCTTTTCCTGCCATCGCTTCTTCATGGCAAGACCTCCGAGATGGATAGCCTCGGAAGAACCGGTAGTGGCAGTTCCAATCGCCTTGTCTCCCTCGGTGTTGTTCCACAGATGGCCGAGAATCGAGACACATCGGGCGTGGACGGTCATCAGAGCAGGGTACTCGTCGGCATCGGCCAGGTTCTTGGTCAGGTTCTCAACTGCCAGACGCTCGGCTCGGTCGGAAATGTACGTGTTCACGAAAGAAGCCAGGTTCAGGTTGGGCTTGCCGTCGAGATCCAGGTCGTCCTTGATCAGCTGGTACGCCTGCTTCTCCTCACAGCCCTCCTCGGGGATTCGGAACTTGGGAATGGGCTCCTGCGAGTTGTACTTGGACGAGTAGGGGTCTCGCAGGGTGTGGGAGGCAATGAGCGCTCGAATGGCGTGCTCATCGCCCTTGTTGGTGAGGTTGGAAAGCAGCTGGTCGGCGTTGACGTGTTCGGAAAGGACCATGATGAAAGTGGATCTAGATAGTGAGCTACAGACCTGACCTGAAGACCTCGTTTATATACATCTTGCTCGCAGAACCTAATGCAGCTCCGGAGACGTCGAACCGCTCTACACGGGCGTATATCCGGAGCTTGGACCCAATTGAGTTGAGCAAGTCCGCCTCAGAGACACGGAGCGAGCTATCTCCGGAATCTCCGAGTGACAGGCGTCCAACTATGCAGCCAAGAGCAACTGAGGCGGCAGGCAGGGTGATGAGGTGTTGGTAGGTGACACAAACGGGAAAACCTGGACCTCAGAAAAGCGATTTTCAAAGGCGCATTCTCAGCTGGACTTCCAAATCGTCTCCATTCGCTATTCCCTCAACTCTATGTAGATGGTTATACGGGCACGTGTATGATAAATAAGTTAGAGTGGAAGAGGGAGGGGGTATGGTGAGGTGAGGTGTCTACTATGTGATGATTGGGGTCAATTGAAAGAAATACAGCAGTGGTATTTGTTTGTGTCTGTTCAATTGGGTGTTCTGTCCATTATTCGTCCATTTTCCCACCTCTATTCAGCTTGCTACTCTTCCCACCTCTCATTCCTTGCTACAACCTATTTTGCCTGTCTTTGAGCTGAGGTATATGCTGAGAACGCAGCAGAGGTGCTATCGAGAAAAGAAAACAAGCCTCTTGCTCAGATTCATCAGGAGAATTCAATTGAGCAGAAACCGAGCTTCTAGCCCTTCTCCCCGTCATTCTATAGTGGTTCCCACCCTCCCCCCTCCGATAACGATAAACTTCAGTCTAGACGCTCAAACTTCCGCTAGACCCAGGCCGGCATCCTGCCACGGTCGCAGAGCGTGCTCCGGAGCGTGCAGCGAACTCCCCGGGTCTCTTTGTGTGCTCTTCGCGTTTTTCCAGCAGAAACGGTCTTACCTCACCCCTCACAGACATCACTCTACCCTTCCCCTCTGCCAAGAGAAAATGACTCAAGACCACGTCTCCTATGCCCCGAAGATGAAATGAAACTTTGCTTTTATTGGTGGACAAGTGCGGCTGGCCGAAAAGAGCTGCCAAGAGATTTACGAGGGAGGAGGAGTGTGAACAGGATGATAGCTGTATGGGGGTGAATGATAGCGAAATAATAGCTCAATTGTGTTACAAACACGTTGATGTAGTTCATGGTGGCTGTGCAATGAGTACACCGTGTCTAAACCACCTCCTCACTCTACAACTTAAAGTGTCTTGCTCACATTGAGTTGATCGAGTGAGGGATATCAATGCCATTGTTAGGAGGACGTCTGTGAAGCCTTGTTAGCCGTTCGGATGACGTTGACAAGTGTTCGTTATCATAATCACGTTAATACCTCATCGTGAGGGGTATGTCTATATTTGTAGCATCATATACAGTGCAACCCTCTACAAGCACGGATAGACAATATTACAGCATTCCACTCCAAACGCTCACTCCAACTGCCCCTTTGCTCATAGTCACCGGATAGACCCTGGAAAAGGCTTGTGGGTATTTCTTACAGCCGGGTAATGGAGATCGGAAACGGTGGAGCTTAACGATGAGTACCTGTACCGGTATGGGGATGTGTCTAAAGAAGTACGTAAGCAGTGATTTTTGGTGAACAATGATAATGGTAGCTATAGCAACTATCCTTAGATACAGCTGTTCAGATTGACTATGAGATCATTCATTTCCACTAAAAGTACCATCTTCTATTGTCACTATAACCTCACCTAAGACTACACAGTATGAGCACATAGCCCACAGTTCACTTTACGTGTTTCAGCCAAAGTCAGTGTTAGGTCCGACGTTTGAGATGAACTCTAGGAACAGGGCGAATACGGTGTTACGGTCTAGGAGCGTACCTTGATGGTGAAGTTGGTGGATTGACGGATATCCTATACTACCAGTAACATCTCATACCTGTCATAATCTCTCATAATCTCAAATCACCCTTCTGTAAATATCTCACTGCTCACCACCACTCCTGCAAAAAGCAACTACCAACAATCTGAGCAATTGTCAAAAGCAACGGCTCAAATTACAAAAATAGAACCCAGGTGACGGAGCGATGAGCGAGTTGATGAGATGCGTCTCGACTGCGTGGAATGTAAGAACAAACTGGAATCACGAGCGAAGCGAGAGATTTTGTTTGTTCTGAGTAGTTGTACAAGTACAGTACCAGGTACTCGAGGATACTGTTCAAGAACAAATTGGAATCACGAGCGAAGCGAGAGATTTTGTTTGTTCTGTTTAGACTGTAGAATTGGACATTTAAGCTGGAATTATGAGCCTGAAAAAGCTGGAATCGTGCTGTTTCAGGTGTGCTTTTTGAGTGCAAAATTAGTTAGCTTTAGTTAAGCTTTAGTTAAGGGTAAAATCCAGCTGGGGGTTATTTTTCGGGGTTCCAAGCACGGTATAGAGATGAGAGGGGTTTTGGAATGGAGCCCAAAAAATGGGTAGTAACTGAATGTCTTTGAACCCACTGACTGCCTCTCAGTATTTCGAGCTGTGACTGTTTTCCCGGAAGCCATACTCTTTCATTTACTTAAGCTTTTTGACAGAGTTGTGTGGTGATGGGGGAGGGAGTGGGTTACTGGGCTGTAGGTAGACTTTACTTGGGAGAGAAAGGGGGTGAACTAATGGTGTGAGGTGGGATGGGTTCTCAGAATGAGCTGGAGAGGAGTTGGAAGGTAGAAGAGAAGTACCAGGACACTCTTTGAGCCGTACAAAATAAGGTGTCTTGCTCCATTCTGATATCTGGTTCCCTCGAGTTCTATTTTGAGACTATGTCTGTTTTCCTATAACCACTCTCTTAACTATATCAGCCCATAAATCAACTAAATGCGTCAACTAGAGAAAATCCTGGAAATGTCAACCAAGGGTTACAAGTGAGCTATATGACTCTTGGTAGTGTCTCCTCTCGCCTGAACAGCCATTTCCAGACCTCCTGGTTGCTTACATAATGACACCCTCTCACTTTTTATACTGGGCTTTACTTAGAGTAGAGCGAAGAACGAACCAACACTATGAGATACAACACCACTCAGAATGCTAAAAAAAGATGCTGGAGATTATGTGAGAGTACCAAGTCATTCTTTGCGCCAAAGCAAGTATGCATAATAAGTTTTTTCCATTTCCGTTCAGTTTTAGTCCCATTTGAAGACACATGTCTGATTTTTTACTAAGGCTACTCTTAACTACAAGTATATCACCCAACTAAATGCGTCAACTGGAAAGACCCAGAAAAATGACGTCCATGAACTTGGAATGAGCTCTGTTGCTGTTTGTCACATCTCGCTTGTATCAAAAAGCCATCTCCCCATTTTTCCCTGCTTACGTAATCACGCCCTCTCACAGTTGGACACTCAAAATCAGAAGCACATGCCAAGTGTCAGTAACGAAAAACGACCTGCTTAAAGTCAAGAAACTGACATCCACGGGATATATAAACGCGAAAGTCAGCCGTGTGGACTCTTCTTCTTGACCGTCACAAGAGGTGAAAAGTTGTTAAACCAACAAGTACAAGTAAACCAACAAGTATGAACCTGTATCTATAGTATTGATATACAACTACATCTTATACAAGTACTACAAGTACTGTTTACAGCACCTTTTACAAGTACATAAAACGAAGTCTCAGGCTCGTAATTCCAGCTTGAATGTCCAATTCTACAGTCTGAACAGAACAAACTAAATCATGAGATTGCAGTTTGTTCTTGAACAGTATCGTCAAGTGTACTGAACTAGTACAACTACACAGACCAAACAAAATCTCTCGCTTCGCTCGTGATTCCAGTTTGTTCTTGAACAGTATCCTCAGGTACAACTACACAGACCAAACAAAATCCCTCGCTTCGCTCGTGATTCCAGTTTGTTCTTAAAAGTACAACTACACAGAACAAACAAAATCTCTCGCTTCGCTCATGATTCCAGTTTGTTCTTCAAAGCCAAGTTTTTATTAAATGCATGTCAATACATCTATTCGACGTTGTCCTCAAAGTTCTCAACGAGGTTGGGGATCTCGTCGTCTCCGGCCTCCTTGGCGGCGTCGGCGTTGCCGGCAGCAGCAGCCTTCTTGGCCTCCTCCTGGAGCTTGGAGAACTGGGCGGCGGCCTGCTGGAGCTGCAGAAGAGCGTCCTGGCCCATCTGGGGCAGAATGTCGGGGATCAGCTCGGCAATGTCCTTGGACTGGGCAGGGCCGGAGATGGCAAAGGTGTTTGCGGGGACAGAGCCCTCGACGTTCACCTTGGGGAAGTGCAGCACGGTGCCGTCCTCCTTGAACATGTTGACCTCAGAGATACCGGTGATCTCCTGGGCGTTGAACTTCTTGAGGGTGGCGGAGAGTTTCTTCTCGTCCTCGGAGATGTTTCGGCCGGCAACCTTCTTGCCGGGTCGTCGGGGGGTACCCTTTCCGCCTGGGTTAGCGCAAGTGAGCAAGAATCGCGAAGCGATTGTTGTGAGCGAGCGTACGAGACGCAAACAGGTCACCACACGATCAGTGTGGTGGCCACGACATTGTGGATGTGGTGACTACATGGGTGATGTTGTGGGCGATGTGGTGGTGACACGATCAATGTGGTGGGCGCGACATCAGCAGTGTGGTGATCACATCGGACATGTCGCGGGCAACATTCTGAATGTGGTGACTATACGATGGATGACATCACCAGTGTGGTGACGACACGGTGAATGTGGTGACTGCACTGTTGATGTCGTCAGCCAATGACTACGATCGATGTCACAATCGACGTCCATGTGATGATCGATGTGGTGGCATTCGTTGTGCGATCCTGACATGAAATTGAACAGCAATGCCACACAATCCAATCGTCACACAATCCACATCACATTGCTCTAGTGGTCACCACATTGCCAACGTCGTCACCACATTGCTGATGTCGTCACCACACCGTTCATGTCACCACCGTTTGTGTCACCCCACACGATCTCAACAGATCACAATAGACCCCACATTTCCGTCACTTTTGAGGGCACCGGTTCAGAACCAACCAGACCCTCCCAATTCAACAATACTCACCGGACTGGGCGCCGGACTTCTTCTGGAGAGCTGCGAGCTTAGCGGGATCAACAGGCATTTTGTGTGGTGTTTTTGGTTTCTAGCAAAAGCTGTGTCCTTCTCCAGTGCAAGTTTTTTGTCATCAGCGTTCTCAGATATACAGTTCGGCATCTGGCCTACCCAGTTGGGACATGGGATGCACAAAAACGTGGGAAGGCGGGAATGCCGTAAAGGAAAGAATACCAAATAGTTGGGTCACGTGACCGTTGCCAATGAAGGAATTTTTTTGTATTTTTCTTTTTGGCCAACGCCTGACGTTTTCACAGTGCCCGGTTCTGAAACACTTTCAATTGAGAGAGGGGCATTCATTACCCTAACCTGAACCTTATATGGAAAGAGGGGTGCTGAATAAGAAGCGGTACAACAGTTTGGCAGTGAAACGGACAATGGATTCGTATTCTCCAGGTGAAATTGTCCATGTTAATCATTTTTTTCATTTCCTCCATATTTTGCCTCAGGTTATGACCTGCAAGGTTAAAATATTTCCCGAGCTTATTTTGGATATTTTGATGCCATAGTTCAGGTGAAATACTTCTCTACGAACACACCTCTCAGGATGGCTAAAACGTCTCAGCTAAAGCGCCTTAAAGAGACGCTCAAGAAGAACGACTTGACCGGCCAGACGAATGTCAAGGGCGGCAAAAAGAAGATGCAGAGCGGCAAAAACCGCCAGGACAGAGACAAGGTGCTGTCTGACATTCGGCAGCAGTTCAACCCGTTTGATGTCAAGGTGGCCAAGAAGAAGCACGATATCGGTGGTCGGACTGTCCGGGGATCCGTCGGTCGGCCCGGATTGTCTAAACTCAGCGGAGAAGAGGCTCGTATGGAGGCCAGACGTCTGGAGCTTCAGAACAAGGGCCGAGTTGGCGGAGTGTTTGACAGACGATTTGGAGAAGGCGATTCCAACATGACGCCTGAGGAGAAGATGCTGGAGCGTTTCACACGTGAGCGGCAGCTTCGGTCTGCAGGTGGAGGGCGAAACAAGTCGATTTTTGCGCTTGACGATGACGAAGATGACGAGGATATGATGCTGACTCATTCGGGTCAGGCTTTGGACTTTAAAGACGACTTTGACCAGGGCGATCTGGGTGTGGAAGCTGAGGAAGATGAGGAGATGGCTGCTATTCTTGCCAACCGAAGAAAGCTGGCCGAGGAGAGAGGAATGGGAGCCATGGGAGTGAATCTTGAGGAGATGGACGGTGTTAACCTTGAGGAGGAAGGTACTGGACGAAAAAAGAGCAAGGAGGAGGTGATGAAGGAGATTATTGCCAAGAGCAAGTTCCACAAGGCCGAGCGACAGGCTGCGAAGGATAAAGACCAGGCTTTGATTGAGGAGATGAACGATGAAGATACCATGAATGCTCTGATTCGAGAACTGGGTTCGATCAAGGCCAAAAAGGTGGTGACTGCTCTGGACGAAAAGGAAAGAGAGTACGACCAGAATTTCAGAAACATGATTCTCGACCGAAGAGCCAAGCCTCAGGATAGAACCAAGACCGACGAGGAGTTGGCTCAGGAGGAGGCTGAGAAGCTCAAGAAGCTGGAGGATGAGCGACAGGCGCGAATGCGGGGTGAGGTGGCTGTTGACCAGGGTGAGGGGGATGACCTGGACGGAAATTTGGCGTTTGATTTTGAGAACTCCGAGGAGGAGGGTGAGGATGAAGAGGAGGAGGGTGAAGATGATGATGATGATGGAGAAGATGTGGAGATTCATGAAGTTGAGGAGGATGAAGAGGAGGAGGATGAAGAGGAGGAGACTGAGAAGAAACCTGCTTCATCTTCCACCCTGGCATACACATTTCCCATTCCTAAATCTCATAAGGCCTTCCTGGAAACCACCTCAGCCTACCCTCTCGACCAACTCCCCACTATCATCGACCGAATCAATGTCCTCCATCACGCTTCTCTCAAAGAGGGCAACAAGGAACGACTGGCAAAGTTTGCCTGTGTGCTGGTAGACCATCTCATGTACCTGGCTGACGAGGAGGAGGAAGACGATTTTGACAGTCTTTCCGAGGTTGTTGGAAAACTACACACTCTCGCTGAAACCCACAGTCCCACGCTTGCTGCTCATATCAGAAAGAAGCTGGAAGCCCATGAAGCCGATACTACAGTCACTGCCGGTCATCTCATGCTGTGGACTTTGATCGGTATGATTTTCTCGACTTCTGATCATTTCCACTTGGTGGTCACTCCCGCCGTGCTTGTCATGACCCGGTTTCTGTCTTTGTCCACCTTTGACTCCATTCCCAAATGTATTGCGGGTCTGTACACTGCCCAGCTGTTGATCCAGTACCAGCGAATTGCCAAACGGTTCATTCCCGAGATTGCCGTGTTCCTTGGACGACTTATTGCTGCCCTGGAGGGAATTGAGACAAATCTGCCCATGTCTTCGTTGTTCAAGATTGCACCAATTAAGGATTTCAAGCCTAAGGAGAAGAAGACGACTGGTAACTCGATTTCCCTTCGAACTGCAAACAGATCTGTCCTTTCTAAAAAGGAGGTCTCCACTCTATCCCAGGAGCTCCACGATCAGGCCGTCTTTGCCGTGTCCAAGCTCATGGACGTCTACAAGGACATTTCTGCCTTCCCCGAGACCTTTGCCTTCTGCAAAGACATTCCCCAACTGGCAGACAAGTACGGTCGAATTTCGAAATTCAAGCTGGCTGACAGAAAGCCGCTGACCCTCCACAAGCACCGACCTCTTGCCATCAAGACTATGGCGCCCAAGTTCGAGGAAAACTTCAACGTGGACAAAAAGTCGTACAACCCGGATATGGCGCTGCAGGAGACGCAGAAGCTGCGTGCCGAGCTCAAGAAGGAGAAGAAGAGCGCGCTGCGGGAGATCCGAAAGGACGCCGCCTTCGAGGCCCGGGAAAAGATCCGAGAACGACGAGAAAAGGACGACGCGTACCACGAGAAGATGGCGCGACTGGTGCGATCCGTGCAGACCGAGGAGGGAGCCGAAAAGAACGCCTACGAGAGAGAGCGGGCCAGCAGAAAGCGGAAGCGATGAAAGGGGGAAGAGTTATAGATTTATGTTTATTGGAAGATGTGAAAGAGAGAGTAATGTAGGTACATTGTAGAGTCAGCAGAGGTGAGTAGTTATTTGGTTGTCGTTCTGTATTGTCTTCAAGTCAGACATGCCCAGTCCTTCATAACTTGGTAGAGTAGAGAATAGAGCACTTCTAGAGACGACTGATAGTTGATCTTCGTTCAGTTAGACATGAACATCAGATATGGCTACATCGTACACAATACTGACCTACTTGAGCATACAGTACTTCGTTACGAGTGGAGATGGGAAGTTGACTAGTAGTGGTTCTGTCAAGGTGGGGCATTATGACTACTTTAGGTAGTGATTACATAGCTCTTCATTACTCAGAAGAGAGTAGAGTAGAGACGATTGAGAGATGGAAGTTGACTAGTCTGCGAAGATGGTGTGTTGGTGAGGTGGAAGGGTGGTTGTTATATAATCTTGAAAGTCAGACCCGAGTCAATTGTAAAGATGAAAGAGGTACAGAGATATTGATTCAAGTAAGTTCAGACATTGGTAGTGAGACGAAAGAAGTACATCCAAGACAAAGAAAAGTCATGTGGTGAACTTTGGTGAGCTACAAGTATGGAATGAACCCCTCTACTTTATTCTGTCAGAGAAAATGGGAAGGAAAGCAATAGGGGAAAGAGTGGTACAGTTGGAATCCCCCAGGTGAGGGGAGTACGGGGATGTATTTTGTTTTCTCATAGGATGTCTGTAGCGGAAGATATGGAAAAGTAGGTGATGTGAGCCTCATGCACCTTTAAGTAGCTAGACACCACAACTCAACCTGTGTAACTGGAGACAACAAGACCCGCCAAAGAACCAGATGCACTGACCTACCCACAGTACCATTTGTTATGTAGAAGATGTATATGGATATTTCAGAGTACCGGTAGACATGATTAAGAGGTGAGATGTTCTCCAGACATCCTTTGCTGAACAGTATAGGTACAGTACATACTATACTATCATAATGTCAGACATGAACATAGGGGATACCTACAGAAGTACTTACTGACACAAACACAGTACTCTGTTACTTATCAGGTGTACTGACAGTAAGGACCTGACTGATCATGTTGAGTCACCATCATGCCACTCTTGGCTGTTTTTAGGTGTCTTGTACTTATGGAGTCTTGGATCATTAATTGAAATGAGTTGAGCTATTGATCTGGAAGACTACCTGGAAGAGTGGTAGTATGGTGTCATTTCTAGCTGATCAGCCTCATCCTGATGCTCATGAGGTGATTTGGAGATATCCAGTTGTATTCTCTCAATATCAGGATCTCCTGGATGCCGTAGGCAGACAGTATCCTGCCATAAAGTACGGTAATCTATGCCATAAAGTACGGTAATCTATGCCATAAAGTACGGTAATCTATGCCATAAAGTACGGTAATCTATG
>BCLX01000002.1:1796258-1806601 GCA_001602355.1 Yarrowia sp. JCM 30695
TATCCTGGTGAAAATACGGCTTCCCGTCCGATCAGCCATAGTCAAGCACCAGAGAGCCTAGTTAGTATTGTAGTGGGAGACCATACGAGAATCCTGGGTGCTGCAATCTTTTTTTCACTCTTTTTGCCAGTGTCTGTATTTTTTTATGTTTGAGAGCAGTTATTGAAAATTTTCAGTTAATTTTTTCATAAAGCTGAAGATCGCACTTATTGAGAGTATAGAGAACATGCCCTTATTCATGAGGATTGACAAGATAGTAACGGATCAATCAAGCACTTAGATTGATACAATACAAGACCCGGTCGTGTCCTATCATACGGGTGATGGTTAATGACATTTCATGAGCCAACAAATAAGCTCACGGCAACATTTACAAATGTATCCGTCTTTATGCGGCTTCTTAAACGCCACAAGACCGTAGAATGTATTTACTCGGGTATAGAAGGTACTAAGAACCGGTTGTTGACATTTTCAGTGCAAATTTCCCATCTTCCTCTCTCTGGAATACTCTGGAATGTGTTTTCAGGAGGAATTATAGGTGGCGTTAAACTTTAACTTTAGCGAGGCCATGATGAGATTGAGAACACAAGCCATTAGAAGCTTCAGAAAGCAATAGAAAAGTGCTAGACTAGTTTTTCTATACCTAAATTTTAGTTCCCCTGTTTTTACTGCTCAATATCCGCCCATATCCGCCCCTCCTATCGGTTCTGGAATATTCGACTGAGTTCTCTTTCCTTCGTATATGCAAGATCATGCACCATTTTCGCCACTAATGGAACCTTAATCAACATCGCCAAACTCTAAGTGCATCTCGTGAAGAATATATAAACCCCCTTCAGGTCCCTCCTTGAACAGTATCAAAAGGCAACAGTCTCTTCATTGAACACTGTGTCTTTGAGAGATGTTGGATTATCTATTATGACGCATTTGATGCTGAGTTGGTAGGTCCAGCACACCTCTCTTCATGTTATCTTTTGCCGTGGGTGCTATGACAAGCAAGATTCGCAATCTGTTTACCAGCTCCATGTCAAGGATGGGTAGCTCCCGGGGTGAAACTCCCTACATGTGTAACAACTTTGGGGTCTGCTTCAATGGTCCTCTTTCACGAGAGCACACCATAAGTTGTTGAGTGGAGGTCGAAAGGCCTCTGCTACGACACAACTGCGAGGACTGATTAAAACCGTACGATGCTGAGCTTTTCGAGCTACGACGCAACGCGTATGAGCGAGTAACTAAGACGTGGAGCCTAGCGCAAGCAAAGCCACCGAGTGAAAGGATACCCCTTGGAACATGCATTTTTGGACGCAGAATGATGACGAGAGAACAGCTTAGCAAGCACCTCAAGAGTCCTGTCTCCTAGGAACAGCTATGACGGGCACGAAACATTGACCCATGAGCTGGTTGGGGCACGAAATAATGCTCACTAGGCGAGCTACTATGGGCACGAAACATTGTTCATACAGCTCTTCCACAGGGTAGCTCCCTAAGGGTGAAAGTCCCAGCATGGATAAAAGTTCTCCTGAATGCTACGGAGGGATGGACTGTGTTTCTTACAGCCATATGTCTTCTCCGTCTGATACTGACTTGGTATCAGTACACCAGGAATCTCGGTCAAGAAAGTGATAGCTGATAACGATCCGAACCTGATCTCAGCTTGTGAACTCCACCTGGTATAAGAGTCTGCGAAGACCGCCTTTGGGCAAAGTGTTGAGCCAATCCTGCTAAACCGCCAGAGTCAAGAGCTTTTCAAAGCCACCGACCGACAACGCCAAACAACACTCGACGATGAAAAGCCGCCTGGAGCTGAAGATGGTGAGAACCACCAGCCACCAGAGCAGGAGTCGTCTGAAGCGACTGAGACACGTTAAGTTATGCCAGCGAAATATTCGATTCTGTGAAACGATGACGTCAGTACGCGAGGTGATACGTTAAGTCAAGCCAGCAAGTGATACTGTGAAACAACATGTTATGCCAGCACTTGACTCTGTGAAACGATGACGTGAACGCCATAGGTGACACTGTGAACTGTGAAAAGAATGCCAGCACCTACAGAGTGTAACATCAGCCAATAAGAGCCAGAGCCGGAAAGGACCAGTTGCCAATAAGTGCTGTAACAGTCTAGGGCAAGAGCCATGAGTCAGAGCCAGAAGAGCCAGAGCCAAGAGCCACCAGACATGATAAGAGCCAGAGCTACAAGTCAGAGCCGCCAAACGAGCAATAATCAAGGCAGTCGGGGATCTCAATTCAGATTCGCATTCAGAAAGGATGTAGGCCGTGGAACCTCCACAGTGAGGATGTACACTTCGCCGAACCTTTGTTAGATATATAGAAAGAGGACGTAGGCCAAAGAGCCGAACCTCTCGGGTAAATACATTTTGGACCATAGAGTCCCGCCCAAATTATTAATCGTAGTGTGAATGTAGTAGTTGTAGTATTTGCTTTTGTACTTGTAGGCATTGGTACAAAATTGATCATAACCTTCGATGAGAGTATCACCAAACGGTGTACCAGATGGAGAGATGGTATTGTAGAGCTTTAAACTTGATATTTAGACCCTTTTCATCTTAATATATTATTTGGTGAACTCCAGGAGTCTTTTGATCCAGTTTTTCACCCCACAGTGGTATTGCCACTCTCACTGTCATTCTGGAACATTCCAGTGGAGCCCTGGAGTGAAATATTCTGTGACAGTAGAGGTTACATACACTAATTTGGTCGCCTAAGTCTCAGCTGTTTGGCAGTGAAGTCCATTCATCTCTCACTCTCATTAATACATTCTCTCATCTTAAACCTCTCTTTCTTGTCACAACCGCGGCTTCCCAAAGTGTTCGCGCCCACCAAACGGGGTCTGAGACACCGGCTGTGTCTGATCTACTCTGCCATGATACCCTCCACGCCACTAGAGGCAGTGTTGGTTCCTACCGGGTAGTGGGTTGGAAGTGGGGTGATAACAAACAAAATAGATCACTGGTTGGGGTGCTGTTGAAATATCGCTGACATGGAGGTATCGCTGAAATCCTTGAAGTCAGAGGTATCTTTTGAATATCTTTGTTACCCGTTACTAAAAAACAGTAGCCATACAAAACTGAGACGATAACAGGCATTGTACTTCGAGCAGTCTACGTTAACACAGCTTACTACATCCCCAATGCCATCAATACCCTCCTCTTCCTAGTCAATAAATAATGCATTAATATATACTCTCACGCGCCGAGATTCATGTTGTCCGTCTTCTTGTAAAACTGGTTGAGCATGTCCACCACCCGCTCCTTGTCCTTGGGCTGCTCGTCATTGTCCGTGTCTCTTTGTGTCACCGTATTCTGATCAATGAACGACTCGTCCACGTCGAAATTGATCAGGTCTCGACGAGGAGCTGCTCCCGTAGCTGCTCCTGAAGTCGCTGTAGTGGCTGTAGGAGCAGCAGGAGACAGTCCCACGTCTCGCTGAGTCAGCCCAGAAAGAGCATGGTGACCGTTGTGTTTCTGGAACTTTTGCATGATGGAGTTGTTGAGGTCCAGACCGTCGTTCTTGAGCCGCACAGACGAGTACATGGGCACACTCTGCTGGGTCTGAGATACATTCGTGGGCTTGTCTCCATAGTGGTCCATGAAGTAGAGGTAGGATTTGAGCATCTTCTGGTCTTCGTCAGGCTGGTGATCGGGCGACTTTTGCTTGAAATCAAACATGGCAAACGTGCACACGTACCCTAGACCGTCCACGTGCACAGAGTGGTCTCTGATAAAGTCGACAATGTCGTCACAGGACTGGGTGAGCGAGTAGTAGAGAATGAAGGGTGCTAGGAAGATGCTGGCTAGCTCCTTGAGCAGGATAATCAGTCGCATCTCGTACATGAGCGAAAACTCGTTCTTGACCTGCTCAGTGTGCAGTTTACCTTCCCATTCCGGGGGAAGATAGTGGGTGAACTCAGCCACGTATCTGAGTGAGATTTCGGGGTCAAAAACCAGAGTTTCTTCGGGAATCAGCGACCGAGACACAGCCAGAATCGATCCAAACACTCCAATGTAGAACAGCACAGTTCGGTTGGCCGAGATTTCAAACATGAGAAAGAGCTCGGGGTCAATGAGTGATGCAATACCGAGAACTGCGGCAAACGAACCGGCAATGAAGGACACAAACTTGCTCACCAGGGCCGTTTTTTCCTTGGGGAACTGGTCCAGGTACTTTGACGCAGGAATGTAACTCAGAGTCAGACGTCGTTCAAACTGATGGGGCAGTTCATTGTACTCTCTGAGTTTCCATTCTGCCAAAGGATTGTATCGTCGTGTTCCTATCGACGCGGGGTTCTTGTGGTACTCGTTAAAGTACCTGAAAAAGTACAAGAGAGCGAGATAGAGGATGATGAAGGGAGCAAAAACCACATTCATGATTGCTGCAAACACAAAGCGACGTCGTAGACCTGTAGACAAGATCTGTTTATGTGTCGACTTGAGAAACATGGGTCTCACCTGTCCTGCTGGGTTGAATACATAGTCGAGAATGCACAGACTGAGATTCCACTCCAGAGCTCGACTGAGCAGCTGAGGACGGCCAAAAATGTGCTGTAGAGGCTGCGGAAGAGGTACAGTCATGTTGAGCACCTTTTTGTGGAACATGGCCACCAAATAGTTTTCTTTTCGCATGACCCGGTTGGCGATATCGTGGGGTTCGATTCGCTGCTTTGTACTGTTGCCTATCTGAGTAGCAGCATTGGCTTCAGACAAGGTGGCCATTCGTTTGGCTACATTTGGCCAGGCAATCGTTTGGAGCTCGTTTTCGTCGATTTCCAGCAGCTCCTGGTAGAAGGATTTCATGTCAACCAGTCTGCGGATGTCCTTGACGTACTGGAAGAGTTTCATGAACCACAGCACGAAAAACGTCCACAGAACAAAGACGTGGAACGAGCCGAGTTTGGCATAGCACTGGTTCACGTGCACCTCGTCTAGAGTTCGAGAACCCTTGATTTTCGAGTAGTCAATACAACTACCGAGATAGGTGCTGAACACAACGACAAACATGATAGTGGCCATATTGAGCACACGCGACAGGATGATAGACACCAGACCCTTGCCTGTATAGTACATGTACGCTTCTGAGAAGAAGTTGTCCAAGTTCTGGACGTTTGCCCATTTCCAAAGGGCCAGCTCTTTAGGATCAACCATAGTCCTTATAGACGCGCCCAAATCCTGTTTATGACGAGGCAGACCGCCGTTAGCCGTCCCAGTAGGCTTTCCAAGTCGCAAGGGCGTGTTTGTGTTCTTGGTTCCCTGAGCAAAACTCACTGATCTCGCTCCTCCTTGTCCTGCTGTAGTCGACGTTCTCAAATTCGACAAAGTAGCCATTCTCTGCGGTTGTCTTCGCTTCGTTTGTGTCCCCTCGTGTCCCCCCTCCACCATCAACGACGTGGGAACGTCACTGTCGTTGTCACTGTCGTCGTTGCTGTTGTCAGATGTCTGGGCATGCTCCTCCTCCACCCGTCGCAGAATCTCGGCATCTTCAACTTCGCCGTCTCCGTCGAGATCCTGGTACACAGACCCGCCTCCAAACAACACAGAAAGAAACGTGCTTTTGTCCGTCATGTTGAAGTGTTGATATGAAGATAGGATTGATGCTGGCTCACGAGATAGTGGCGGCCTGCATAATCAAAACCTAGAGTAGCGTGACCAGGAGGAAATGAAACAACAGAGGAGGGAGGGTTGGGAGGTGTCAGGAGGGGGTCCGGTGATGGAGTTTTAGAGGAAGAGCATTTCTTGAGGTATTTCAAAAAATCGCGCTTACGTAATGCTTACATAATCACGATTTTGAGTGGATTTGGAGGTGGATATAAACGCGGGTGAGAAGGGGTAGTGTGGCTCGCAAGTACTGTAGTGGCTTTATTAAGCTCTTTGCTGGTTATTTGGTAGTTATTGTTGGTTATTTGGGGCTATTGAGTTGTCTATTCGTTGTCTATTTGTTGTCTATTTGTTAACTACCTTATCAACTAATTTGTCAATACCTACTTGACTTACATAAGCACCAAATGTGTTAGCCGAATCTGAAGTCAAATCTGCAAGCCGAACCTGTCAGGAATATGCCAGTTACCCAGAACAACCAGTTCGATTCCGCTTTCGACTCCATTTGACACATCTTTTTTCCCCCTTCATACCCCTCGACCCCTTCACACGTGCTGTAAAGTGAGGCTTGCCCCTATCGACCAGTCACGATAACGGATCCACACATGATACAAGTACAGTGGAGTGTCACATGTTTCACAGTGATGCTCTTAATATGAAGAGGGGTTAGCTAAGGGAAGGAGGGCACGGATACTATGCTGTCTAGAGATGTTAGGTGAAGTCTTAGAAGTGAGGATTAGGTAATCATATCTTGAGCACTCTTAAGCTTACCAATGCAACAGGAGGTAGACATTGTAGTCATACTGACTTCAACAGACTCGTCTTCAACAGTCCTCCCTCCTCCCTCTACATTCCACACTATTTTTAGGCAGGGAGAACTAGTGTGGGCTCTGGCTGGATTGTTTTCCACTTACTAGACTCGGCGACCGCACGTCTAAAAATATGGGGCTAGCTTGCATGGTGCAATTTTATTATCGTGCTCTCCTATTAGCGTCACGGGTCAGGTGGAGAGAAGAGTGCTCAAACTGAAGAGTAAGGTAGCTGGTAACAGAGGATAGTGTCATACAGTACAGATTCTGGCTGTTTCAGGCTGTATTCATCCAGCTTCTACTTCTCACACCTTTTGCGCACCTCGTATATATCCATTCTACCTCCTCCTTACCTCCTTGTATGTAGCCGACAGGAGTGCGGCTTGGAAAAGCGACGGAGGAGTATGACAAGGCTTGGTGCTGAGATAACGTCGAAAAAGATAAAAACCGGTTTCGCAGAGCCTTGGCGACGGTACATAGGGGATACGAGCAGATTCGGCATGTGTGTGTGATTTCGCCGTGTGGGTACCAGGCCCATGGGTGAGGCTGTTGGTTCTGATCTTCACTTGAAAATTTGACAAAATTTGGAAAAAATTAGAAAATTTACAGATTCCTTGTTTGAACATGATACAAGTGGATGTGTTAGTGTGGTGAAAACAATAGAAAATGAAACTGGAGAATGTGGCTAGGGTTGAGGGCCTCCAGGACACTCCCTCTATTCACTCCCACGTCCACAATCGCGCCAGTATGTTCCGAGTGCCTCAGTCAGGTCAGAAAGGAGTCACTCTCCGATACGCATCATATTTTTTGATACTTAATTTTCAGACCTGGGTCTTGAGAAAGGGATGTCACATCGGGTCGAGTGGAGTAGAGATTCAGAGAGCGTTAGAGAGCGTCAAGGAACACAGAGAACTCCATGCACCCACCTCTCCAATCTCCCTGTGCACCAATCATCGAAACGCCATTCGTTTTACGTGTCTTCCATTCCTTCCTTCCACTTCTGCTCTGTCCACGCTTCTCAAGATACTCGTTGTACATATGCAAACTGCAAAACGAGGCTAATCCCTGAGGCCGCCGCATTTGTGTTAGCTAGTCAGGGGAAGGCTCTGGAGAGCTGCAGTGTGCCTCAAAATGGTCATCAAGTGAGCGGACGCCATACAAACGTCTTATTTCACCTTCTCAAGACCCCCTCAAGCCCAGCTAATCTCTTATCATCTCCGCTCAGTCATGTGAGGGAGCAGAAGGAGAGCTAAATTTGAAGGCAAACTCTAGTTGACAAGCAGAGGATGCACCTCTCTGTCCCTCTGCCTCACATTATAGAGTGGGTTCCTCTGCACGTCTTTGTCTGCCAATCGTACCCAATCTCCAAAGCCTAAGTGCCTAACACCAGTTGCAACTCCTTTTTTACCCTTTTACCCTTTTCGATTTAGCTTATACGTCTTTTAGGTCCCTTAGACCACAAAGCTCACCCGTCTGTGACCCAAACCGCTTTAATATAAATACGCTGGACCGCTCACGTCCTCCACCCTCTCCATATTTATTGCCCTGGCTCTAAACTCAGCATAATCACAACAACAATGTCCGCCACCGAAACCACCGAGGTGAGTATGAGTCCTACAGTGGAGACTACTGATTGAACGAGTGATATTCAGACCTGCTGTGGTCGTTGTTGGTCGCAGTTTGGTCACGAACTTGGTTTGTGTTCACGATGGAAGGTGGTACAGGTCTACAATGTTCCCTCCTTATTACTCCATCCGTACACCTTCTGTCAGGAGAACACAAACAAAGGTTGCCCAGACTTTTAGACCCGATACACATGCACGCCACCCGCGCGACATTCCAGCTCAATCCGCCGAAACGGCAAACAGCCCCTGCCACAAACCGCCCGAGATCGCCTCACGATATTCACCCCTGGAAACGGAACGAATCAGCTCATGCACACGGCTGCTCAGCCTTACACGCGCCCAAAAGTGATGTGCACTTACACTCTCAACCTTGGGTGCAATTGACGTCTGGTGCATGAGTCAGCCGCAGCTCCCCGGTTGGTGCCTGTCCGATTGTCTCAAACCCCTGGGCCATGTGATTCCCTGTCCGCTCAGCGTCGCAGCTGCCCGACTTTTGTGCTCTTACGTTTCCGCTTTCATCGGCCATCTCCACCCCCTGAGCTCGGCCGTCTTAGAACAGCTGCTTTCGCCACCACATGACTTTAGCACCATTTCTTTGTTCTGACATCGCATGACCTTTATGCTTCATTGGGACAAGAGCGTTGAGCTAAAATGTCCAAAAATGAAGAAAAACGGCTATCACAGGGCAAAGGCAAAAATGCGTCTGCATGCGGCTTTGACGTGCAAAGGCTTGTCTGTGGAAAAATAGGGGGACGAGGCATGCACAGGGAAACTGCAGACGCTTTGGGCTGTAGGGGCCGACGATGATTTAGAGTTGGGGAGGTGACTGGCCTAAATCTATTTTTAGACCCAGTCTAGACAGACGATCTGTCTGGAAGCGCGTGGAAGCGTGCCAGGACCCTGCCGAGGGCCTTCTTAGAACCAGGTCCTCGATCTAATTACGAACCTACTAACTCAGAACACCACCTCCAACTTCACCTCCAACCTGCCCGACGTGACCAAGATCACCGACGCCGCCAAGGAGGCCCAGGGCGAGGTCCAGGAGATTGCCAAGGACGTCGCTGCCGACGCCAAGGACGCCGTGACCCAGGCCGAGACCAAGCTCAACGAGATCACCGGCCAGGCCTCCAAGGAGGCTGGCGAGGCCACCGAGGCTGCCAAGGAGGAGGCCAAGGACGTTGAGGCCAAGGCCACCGACGCCGCTGAGGAGGCTCAGACCGAGGCCAAGGACGCCGAGGCCAAGGTCGCCGACAAGGCCGACGAGGTTGCCGAGGACGCCAAGGCCAAGAAGCCCAACGCCCTCAAGCGACTGTCCCTGTCCTTCAAGAAGTTCGTCAAGAACGTCACCGCCTAAGCTTGTCTGTCTGTCTGACGCACGTTTTGGGTTTTATCTTTTGCCCGCTCATCTGTTTCGTCATGGTTAATTTTGGCAGATGGGCGTGGTTTCCGGTCACTTCATTGTAACAACACGCACATTAATAATACATGTCTCATAGGGGTTATTTGATCTTTCGTAGAAGTTGCCAGTATGGTGCTATGTGTGGCTTTTTACCGCCCAGGGCTAAATTTAGATCGCCACTTTTCACACAGTGCTGCGAATGTATTCATGTGTCACGCGAAGACGCGTGTCCATAATAAAACCCAATAAAATTCTGGAAATGATGTGAAACGAGCAGCTCTGGCGTGTCTCGGTGTGTTTGGATCAACGTGAGAGATGCAGGTTTGAGCATGTTGCAACAGAGGATGTGAACCTGGTCTCAAGTTAAGATTTGCTCTGTCCTGTTGCAACCTCGTTTTTATCTCCAGCCATTGTTTTCGCAGTGTATCCCACCTCAAAGTGATATCGGGAGAAAACGGAGGTTTTTGGACTTTGGGTGGGTATTTTACAAGTGGAGTTACCGTGACTGGTGGAGATGGTGTAATTAATATCCCAGGTGCCGTTGTGTGGGGCAATACATGAGCGGTATTTTCAGTGAAAAATTGGCTATTGATTTAGTGCATGAGTGTTGACGAAGTCTTGAAGTAGAGGTGATATCGATGACGGAGCATCTCTTCGTGCACTGCCCCACAGTTAGAAACATCTTGAGCTCGCTTGGAGTCCCATTGCCCGAAAGTATTCTATACTACCTGTATAATGTCGACAACACACCCGATGCACACTCACCAGTCATCCTCACTCATTCGCGTACCCCCTACTTGGTATATGCCATCTGGAAGATGGAACGCCACCTACGCACAGAACCCCGAGACATGAGTAACCAGACAAACCAACACTTCCACCGAGACCGCATCCAACACAT